>VSDK01003626.1:15916-26307 GCA_009767595.1 Symbiodinium kawagutii | reverse complement strand
TGGACCCAGAGTGGGAGAGAAAGGGGAAACAAATGAAGGACAAATGGGAGACAAGTACAAGAAATCATGCGCCCAAGTGGACCGAGTGGGAAAAAAAGGTGATACAGATGAAGGACAAATGGAAGACACATAAAGGAAATCAATCATGCGACCAAGTGGACCCAGAGTGGGAGAGAAAGGGGAGACAAATGAAAGACAAATGGGAGACAAGTGCAGGAAATCATGCGACCAAATGGACCCAGAGTGGGAGAGAGAAGCGGGAGACAAATGAAGGACAAATGGGAGACAAGTACAGGAAATTACGCGACCAAGTGGACCCAGAGTGGGAGAGAAAGGGGAGACAAATGAAGGACGAATGGGAATGACAAATGGGAATCAAATACAAGAAATCATGCGACGAAGTGGACCAGATTCGGAGGGAAGCAGGAGACAAATGAAAGACAAATTGAAAACAAGTACAGGAAATCACGCGACCAAGTGGACCCAGAGTGAGGATTGAAAGCGGAGACAAATGAAGGACACATGGAAGACAAGTACAGGAAATCACGCGACCAAGTGGACCCAGAGTGGGAAAGAAAGGGGAGACGAATGAAGGACAAATGGGAGATCATGCGACCAAGTGGACCGAGTGGGAAAGAAAGGCGAAACCAATGAAGGACAAATGGGAGACAAATAAAGGAAATCATGCGACCAAGTGGACCCAGAGTGAAAGACGAGAGTGGGAAACCAGAGTGGGAGACAGGGATGCAAGCCCGGAGACACAGCCAAAATCATCCGACCAAGGCAAGCGACCCTTTTCAAAGGAGTAAGAACCCTATACAGGTAAACCTGTTTGGGGAATGAAGGGCAAATGGGAAACAAGTAAGACGCAAAATCATGCGGCCAAAGGGATCCAGAGTGGGAGACAAATGAAAGGCAAATGGGAGACAAGTAAGAAGCAAAATCATGCGGCCAAAGGGACCCAGAATGGGAGACAAATGAAGGGCAAAGGGGAGACAAGTAAGAGGCAAAATCATGCGACCAAAGGGACCCAGAGTGGGAGACAAATGAAAGGCAAATGGGAGACAAATAAGAAGCAAAGGGAGCCAGAAAGGGAGACAAATGAAAGGCAAATGGGAGACAAGTACAATAAGAAGCAAAATCATGAGCCAAAGGGACCCAGAGTGGAAGACAAATGAAAGGCAAATGGGAAGACAAGTAAAGAGCAAAATCACGCGACCAAAGCGACCCAGAGTGGGAGACAAATGAAAGGAAAATGGGAGACAAGTAAGAGGCAACATCATGCGGCCAAAGGACCCAGAGTGGGAGACAAATGAAGGGCGCATGGGAGACAAGTGAGAGGCGACAAGTGAGAGGCAAAATCGTGCGGCCAAAGGGGCCGAGAGCGGGAGACAAATGAAGGGCAAATGGAAGACAAGCAAGAAGCAAAATCATGCGGCCAAAAAGACCCAGAGTCTGAGGACGCAAGCCCGGAGACAGAGTCAAAGTCATACGGCCCAGGCAAGCAAGGGGGTCACTTGCGCCCCCAGGAAACGGGTCACTTGCGCCCCCAGGGTCACTTGCGCCCCTGAGGGGTCACTTGCGCCCCCAGGAAACGGGTCACTTGCGCCCCTGAGGGAACAAGGGGGGAAGGGGGGCGAGGCACTAAAGGGAACAAGGGGTGGGAGCAGGGGTGGGAACAAGGGTGGGGTGGGGTGGGGTGTTAACGTTCGAGCATAGAAGCACCCGTGCTACAAGCAAACGCGCAGGTACCATCATCATGGATCAGGCGGATGGTGTGGGGTGGGGTGGGGTGGGGCATGTTAACGTTCGCTTGCACGTGCTGATCATGTTGATGCTACGTCAACGATGGGGTGGGGTGGGGTGGGTTTGGGCATGCACGCGCGGATCATGTTGATGCTGCGTCAACGATGGGGTAGGGGGGGGGGGGGGGGGGGGGGGGGGGGGGGGGGGGGGGGGGGGCATGTTAACGTTTGAGCATAGAAGCACCAGCGCTACAAGCAAACACGCATGTACCATCATCATGGATCAGGCGGAGTCAGGCGGGGTGGGGTGGGGTGGGGGGGTGGGGCATGTTCACGTTCGAGCATGGAAGCACCCGTGCTACAAGCAAACACGCATGTACCATCATCCCATTTCCGGGGGGCACAAGCGACCCATTTCCTGGGGGCACAAGCGAACCATTTCCTGGGGGCACAAGCGACCCACCGACCAAGAAAGCGACCCTTTTCAAAGGAGTAAGAACCCCATACAGGTAAACCTGTTTGGGGAAAGATCACAATCGGAAGTCAGCCACTGGTGTGAAGAAATCAAAATCCTTGAGTGTAGCTAAAATCTCTCCTACGACGCAAGCCTTTTTTGAACGGAAACCACAAACATTGGGATGGCTGGTCTACTTTGGAGCACGGGTACGTGACCCGTCGGTTGAATGATTACTGGACCCAACTCAAAATGCTAAATCGCGCCATTACGGCCGAGGAGCTGAAAACCTGTACGCGCGGCTTGTCTCGTTCTTGCAGGCCAGCTCTCGCACTTTGCACTTTCATGCTGCGCATTCCTTTGGGATTGCAATTCTCGCACCGGATCTCTGATCTTCTCCAGGGGCTGACGATTATCAGCCAACGCTTGACGCAACTGCTCTTGAGCGGCCCGACAAGCTTCATGGGCTATCTGTTGAAAACGATCCGACTCACGCTGATGCTTGGTTTTGCAGTTTGCTTGCCAGCTCACTAACAGGCGCTTCACCATTCTGCGAATGAGGGACTGCTTGGTCAATGTGGGCACGCACGGCACTGGCTTCTGATTGACAATGGTTTCGTGCGCCTGAGAAATCATTTCGGCTCGGTCGGCTACCTGTTCAGGAGCTACACCTACATTGATCTGAACGCATGGTTGGTCCACGTGATGTAGCACAATGAATGGACCTTCCATCGCGCAACCCCACCAAGCTTTGACCACGCAGCCCTCCATGGATCCTTGAATCGTCGACGCTGCAATTCGACAGATCTATGGACGGCTGGTCACGCAACTCAACTTCCACCTTCTGATCCCGGCGCTATGCAACCACTCGGTAATCCTGGAACCCCGGACCCCGGCGCAAACTCTTAGACCGACCATTTGGGGATGAACTGTCTTTGGCGTTTGCTTTTCCTGACTTGCACCGCTACAGATTCTAGACGGTATCGATGAGACCAATTGCTCTGCCGATGCGCTGGACACTGGCAACAACGATTCCGGCGAGACAGGAACTTCTGCAGGCAATCGTGGAAACGCCTTACACTGCTAGCATGATGAAGGCGAAGAAGGGGTACTTGCACGAATCGCCCTGCTTCGCGGCGTGCAAAAATGCCAGGGGGTCCAACCCTCCCCTTTGAGCACAATTCCTTTGGGCCCACGGAGCTGGCGAAATGTCTCTGCAACCATTTTTCATTGGAGCTCGAAGCAAAAACAAAAATTAGCTTTTACAATCGCTTACGCCGACGTTGCAGGCAAGGATCAAAATGAAATAATCAGTTTCTTCGAAATAAATCACAAACAGCGATCAACCAACCTCGGGTACAATATTGATGGGCACACCCAGAAGACAACATCACACGAAAAGCAAATGAACTGGATCAAGAGCACTTTGGAAGCTGAAAGGACGACGCTAGACAGGCGGGATTCAGAACCTGAAATAGAAAATTTGTTTGGGATGAATTATTCACAGCGATCAACCAATATTTGACGCGGCGCTGCAATGGCACAGACACCACTTGGCGTTGACCGATCAATTTCCAACACTCGGACAACCTGCCGGATGCTTTTGTATGACCAGAGTTTTGTTGGCCATGGTCCGCTCGGACTAACAGGTGCTCGCTCCACTCCAATGTTCTGAGCCCTGTCTTGCTTGAACTCCTTGCAGATCTCTGTTTACCGTCAATGCGCGTCGCGGCAGTGTTGCGCAAGCAAAACATCTGCTCAATGCGTCAGTTCTGCCTGCAGGACCGACAGGTTTACGCATCACAAAAATCAAGTTGACCAACACCGTTCTGCTCGAAGCAACAACAGCGTCACGCCTGCAATCAGCGTGTTCACGCGGCCAAGCCCTAGGCCAATAACTTGCCAAGGGTTCCGCGGCACTGCTGCGGAACGCCACTGTCGGAATCCAAGGGTCGACGCCTTTCCTTCCGAGACCTGGCAGTAGCCAGAAAATATGATATACAGGACATGCCAAGGCCAACACGAGATGATGGTCTCACACGTTCACCCTTTTTTGCACAAGTCAGCACGATGATCTAAGCAAAGTCCACCAGATTTGCGTCCGGCTCGGCCTCGGCCTCAACCATGTCGGCCTGCTGCGGTGGCAAATCTGCCCAAATGCCCCCCTTTCAATAACAGATTGTAAGCTGTTGCACGCACGTTCCTTAATTCAAGCTGCTAAAACCTCATTGGAAGCGGCGCGGCTATACAGGATCTTCCTCGCCCTCAGTCCCTCTACCTTGGCCAAACTGTTTCAGCAATCTCTGAACGAAGGTCGCCCGCTAAATCCTTGTCAAGCACATGCTCGAAGCCAATAGTAATGCCTGATCCAACAGTGAGCTTGTTCAATTAATTGACGCCTGCAAATTCAAGTGTCTGGAGCAAACTCGCTACCACAACGCCGATGACTTCCAAAATTTTCTCACGATGCTTCAAGCAGATTGCCTCCGAGCGACAATGGTAATGCTTACCACCCTGTTCCTCATTTCGAACCTTCAGATACTAATTCGCAACGACTCAGCACTGTCACACATGCATCAGCTGAATGTGCACCGCTAGGAGGTGTACGAGAGCTGTCCCCGCGCACGCAAGCTCAGCAACTTCCAGGGATATGATGCAACAGCAAGACTCTTGCTAGCGCAAATTACCAACTGTTCTCATAGTTCTCGTTTCGGCTTAAATCCTTCGGGTTAATCAAACGGATCTGGCCAAGCGGGCCAATGGCCCCTTGCAAAGGCTAAGTTTCCGGCTTGTTTCAAAAACAAGAAACAACCAACGCCCCACCGTATCAGCCATGATCCTAAGAGAAGGCGCGACGGGTTTTATTTTGGTAGCACACCTCAAGCGGCGGATGCAAGTGGATGGCTACGGTCTGACCCAAATCCTGAGCCTGGGACCCCGGGTAACCAACACCTAGCACAGGATATGAAGAAAGCAAGTGAGCGGCGGTGTTTAGCGACGTGCATTTGGCTCTGGTTCGCCAACACTAAATTACACCAGCATAGACCCCAGATAGCGGACGCATTGCCCACAAGGATTTCCAGGGTGTGTACCATAAACCTGCGTTTCGAATTGCATGGCCAAACATGATGGGAAACAAGCCTGAGCAGCCGCAAAGCAGCAGCAAACAAAGCGCCGATCCAGAGCCACAAGGGAGACAAAGGCAAGACAAAGGGGAGAAAAAGGGGAGACAAAGGGCAGACAAAGGGGAGACAAAGGCGAGACAAAGGAAGACAAGCATGAGCAGCGGCAGAGCAGCGGCAAACAAAGCGCCGATCCAGAGCCACAAGGGAGACAAAGGCAAGACAAAGGGGAGAAAAAGGGGAGACAAAGGGCAGACAAAGGGGAGACAAAGGCGAGACAAAGGAAGACAAGCATGAGCAGCGGCAGAGCAGCGGCAAACAAAGCGCCGATCCAGAGCAACAAGGGAGACAAAGGGGAGACAAAGAGGAGACAAAGGGGAGACAAACGGGAGACAAAGGCGAGACACAGAGAGACAAGCATGAGCAGCGACAGAGCAGCGGCAAACAAAGCGCCGATCCAGAGCCACAAGCGGCCACAAGGGAGACAAAGGGAAGACAAAGGAAGACAAAGGGGAGACAAAGGCGAGACAAAGGGGAGACAAAGGCGAGACAAAGGCGAGACAAAGGGAGACAAGCATGACAGCGGCAGAGCAGCGGGCAACAAAGCGCCGGTCCAGAGGAGACAAAGGGGAGACAAAGGGGAGACAAAGGGGAGACAAAGGGGAGACAAAGGGGAGACAAAGGGGAGACAAAGGGGAGACAAAGGGGAGACAAAGGCGAGAAAAAGGCGAAAAAAAGGAAGACAAGCACGAGCAGCGGCAGAGCAGCGGCAAACAAAGCGCGGATCCAGAGCCACAAGGGAGACAAAAGGAGACAAAGGAGACAAAGGAGACAAAGGAGACAAGTGTGAGCAGCGGCAGAGCAGCGGCAAACAAAGCGCTGATCCAGAGCCACAAGGGAGACAAAGCGGAGACAAAGGAAAACAAGCATGAGCAGCGACAGAGCAGCGGCAAACAAAGCGCCCATTCAGAGCCACAAGGGAGACAAAGGAAAGACAAAGGAGAGACGAAGGCGAGACACAGGCGAGACAAAGACCAGACAAGACAAAGGCAAGACAAAGGAAGACAAGCATGAGCAGCGGCAGAGCAGCGGAAAACAAAGCGCCGATCCAGAACCACAAGGGAGACAAAGGGTAAACAAAGGGGAGACAAAGGGAGACAAGTGTGAGCAGCGGCAGAGCAGCGGCAAACAAAGCGCCGATCCAGAGCCACAAGCGGCCACAAGGGAGACAAAGCGGAGACAAAGGGGAGACAAAGAGACAAAGGGGAGACAAAGGCGAGACAAAGATGAACAAGCACGAGCAGCGGCAGAGCAGCGTCAAAAAGAAGCCCCGATTCGAGTCCCTACCATAGAGAAGTAAGAACCCCTCAATTATAGCTTGTCAGCTATCTGGGGAAAAATATGGAAACATGTAACGCTAGTGAAGTAAACAACCACAGCCGTATGCTGGGTAAACACAACACACAATGCGATTTGTGCAAGCTGCGGTACGCTGTTTTCCGCAGTCTTACAGTAATCCAAAATGGAACAAGTTGTACAGTGTACAAAATGAAGTGCCAACATGTAGTGAAGGGTGGATATAACAACACCTATGGGTTTTATCCGTGTTCTCTCACAACTAATTTTTCTGAAAACAATTCCGCATTGACAGCTGAGATGCTCGCCCATCAACCATATACAGAACCCCGAAACCAAAGCATCTGCGAAGTTCCCCATTCTCCCAATTGATGGTACCCCAAGAAATGGAACCTCTCCCCCTTTCCACGGCAATGGCCAGCCCAGACTCCAAGTGATGCGTCCTCGTAGACGCGAAGTGAGCTTCTTGATGCCAAGCTTTGCCAAGACAGAGCGCAACACCAACCGTTGCGGACATTCCTCTTCTCCTTGGACATCAATGACATTTGAGCCAGCAGAAATGGAAAACAAGACATGATCTAGAATGACTGAAGGGTCTTTCATCTCTATTTCAACGCAAAGGATTGAAAGAACCACGTGCTAGAACTCTCGGAGCTGTCAGAATCAACAAATGGATGTCCTAGGAAGTACGGGTGGGTGCCCCCACCAACGTTTGCCAACGGAACTCTATAGGTCTGGTGCCCAAAACAATGCCAACACAGCCGAAGTCACCTGCAAACACATCTTCATCAAGCTCCAGCGCCCTCTCCGAGATTCTGGGGCGTTCAGCCACCACTTCAACGAAGACGATGATCGCCGCAAACTTCAGGACATGGAAAACGCGAAGCATAGGTTTCACAGAGATGGATTGGCCATCATGCCTCTGGTGCCCTGGGGCACCACGAGCTTTGAGCCACAAATTCCATCGTGCAAGTCTGCTCGACGAAAGGCACGGCGTGCTACGTCAGCTTTCTGAGTCTCACATGGTTCAGCTTCACATTTGCTTTACGTTCAACTGTGATGGCACAACCTCCGTGGTTTTTGAAGGCAATTCGTACACAAAGAGATGTATGCATTGACATGTAAACAAGCCAGTTTCAGGTGACAGATCATTTTGACTACTACCTGTGATGATTAATTCGCCAACAATCTCGCACCGACACGGATTCGCTCGCTGATTACCTTTTCGTGACAAACGCGCTTGCCCCGCAACTGTTTCAGGATCGATTGCCAAACATCATTCTAGTTGAATTTCCTCTAAGCAACCTAACGCTGAAGAAATAGATGTTTCAGGACATCGTCTTGGACATATCATGGATGGGCCGCCCATGGAACGCACCAAGCACGGAACACCTTCTGCAATCCGCTGAGATTCCGACTCTCAGTGCTGGTGCGGCTGGTGCAGCTGCGCCATCTGGGCACAGAACTTCCACAAGTTGGCACCTTAATGCCGTGGCTTTGGGTTTTCGAAGGTAAATCACTTTCTAAATATACACAATATTGAACTTTACATACCAAAAGTCTACACATACAGTGCACTTTGATACATTCTAACGGCCGGTTTCAGCGAATTGATGGTCTTGACCCCCCGGCATCTAAGGTAAATTTGACTGGGACAAAGCAACCATATCTGTTCATGGGTCTATTTCCAGTCACATCGTGCTGGGGTGATAGCAGTGATACAGGATAATCACAAATGCTAGTGAATGCATGATGCATCCAAGCAGCAATAGAAAATCCCGGGCCTTCGGTTTTTGTGCTTGCTACTGTCCGCAATTTGTTCCGATGAGTGTTTGTATCATGCAAATTTCAAGTTGAAAACGCAATAGATGGACAACCAGCTAATCTACACTCACATTGGGACGAAACAAAAAGATGCGAATGAAGGTGTCTTGTCCTACACTCCTTACATTCACTCCTCCCTACTGGTAGTTGCTAGTCTAACCCCTGACCCAGAAGAGTGTTTGTGGCAACAGAAGGAAAAGCCAAGAGAGTCATGCCGCAGCATGTGGTGACTTGGGATGCAGCTTTGGTAAACTCTTTCTTCCGTTTGTTGATGCCTCGGAACGGAACTGAGCAAAGCTATGTGCTTTTGCATCATACATCGATGGCACGCTGCCTGAGGCACTGATTTTCACGTGCTGAGTTCCATGTTCTGACAGTTTAATTTCTACACACTCCACAATGCTGGTATTGATGGTGCTGGCAAGGCAGACTGCACAGAGATCCCCTCTTTTTGGGCCACAAACATTCGGCGTGGCTTTCAAGCGCATTCAGCGCGGGGTGACACACATGTCCAACGGCTCATACGAAAGACACAGTTTCCTTAGACGGAAAGTCCGACCCAGTGGTGCGACTGGAAAATGGAATTGGAAATGGCTGCCTCTCAAAAACCCTCCAGACTGCACCAAATGCCAGAAGTCAAGATAAGGGTACTGGAACCTATGACAACCAAACGCAGTATTGTGCCGAAGCCTATGTTGGCTGAGACTCATTTGTGTCCCTGTTCGCAAAACGCACTTGCAACATCTTGTGAGGTGTATCTTTGGTTCTGATTTGGCTAGTCAACCATGTTATTAAGATTCATTGATTAATCATCATGCACCATCTTGTTAATCAACTGTCCTGCTTGGATGCTTGTTGACTATTGCCATCAGTAACTCACGGTGACAAGTCACTCCACCCCCCAAGGGCATAGGCCCACACCACAAATCAATCCCTTAAAACCTGAGCTCTGATGCGAACTCCTTGAATCATCGATGCTCAAATGGGTGAGGACTCATTGTCCACCCTGCTTTCAATGGTGAAAAATGCCTGGAACTACAGCAGCAACAAGTGCGGAAAATGCCTTACTCGCCGTCGAGTTTGGTTGCTTCCATTGAGTCTGTGATCCGTACGTTTAGCGAAAACAATCCACTGAGTGTTACTTGTGGAACAGCAGAAGGATTTCCGGGTTCGACATCCCAACTGCACCAAGGCTCCACCAGAATCTCCAGTGGTTGGCCATCCTCAAATGTCAAGGCGGATCATGGAGGAGGTTTAGACATGTTGGGACCGTGATAAAGTCATGGTCCATTGCGAGGTACCATCACATGGATTATTTTTGATGATTTTCTATGTGGCCAAGACATTGGAAAAAGGATAATTGTTGTCGTTTCTTCGGAGCTCCTGGGGTGATAGACATCGGAAACATGTTAGCTGCTCCTGAGCCTCAGCAGTTTCGAATTGCAACCAACGAAACATCATGTTGGGATGACATATACACATGTGCACATTCTTATCAATGGTTGGGCATCCAAAGTTGTCACTCAAAGTTATGAGTTGTCACGTCCGTATTCGTGATGATCCCCAACATGAAGTGTACAGCTGCAGTTCCAGGATTCACAGGCCTTGCATTAGTTGTACGACCCCGTGCCACGATCCACGAGCGTCAACCACAACAAACTGCTCCAACCATACCACAGCAGAAACAACAACCAACAACAACGAACAGCAACCAACAACAACCAACATCCACAACAACGGACAACCAACAGGACCGAACAAGCACCAAACTACGACGCTTTTCGCCCAGCATCCTGCAGCTTGGAGATCTCCTTCTCCATCTGCCGCCAGATTCGCACTGCGAGGCTCTCTGTGCTGTCGGGGCGCAAGGCCAGCGCAGCACTCAGCAGG
>VSDK01003626.1:3417-15896 GCA_009767595.1 Symbiodinium kawagutii | reverse complement strand
CAGCACGCAGCAGGAAGGGCACCGCCAAGGCTGCGCGGCTCAGCCTCAGGAAATTTCAACACGACCCCAAGGCGAAGCCAAGAACGAACAACGGCATGGCAGAGTTTGATACGGATTTTATGAGGGGAATCCGCCATGAACAAGAGAAATTTCATTGAAGTTCTTATTTGAATGCACAGATTCCGAAGAATGACGGGAAATCAGCCGTAAACAAGGGAATGTCCCATCTGTTGAATGAATGAAAATGGCAGATTTTGGGTCACAGAGAAGCCCAAACATCTGAAGAACTCGCCGAAGGAAACGGAAGAAACCATGTGGTTCCACGAAACTTTGCAGCTACGCTGGACACCAGGGGGGCAGGCGGTTGAAGTTTGAGTCCTTACCTCTGCTATTGTTTGGTAAGGGCTGATCCTCTGGTTCCTAAAGTGGTACTTCTGGTCCCTAAAGTGGCAATGATATCCAACATTTAAGATCTTGACATCCAGATGCGACTTGCCATCGGCTTTGCCAATAGACCGGCCCGACATGTCATGAAAGTTTGACCAGCTTTTTCCGAATCCACAACTTTATAAATTTGCCCAAACATGTGTCCAATCTTTTTCCTATCAGAAGTCGCCTAATTCCGAACATATTCTAACTATCCAAATGTTTTTGGATGCATTCCTGTCAGACAACTATCCAATCTTTTTCCTATCAGCACTCTCCTGATGAAAATTCGCCGCAACCAAACTCGCCAAGGAACCAGATGCATTCACTGCTGAAGCCCACTGCGGCCAGGGCCAGGCAGAAGAAACTGCAGCACTGCAGGATGTTGGCCTCAAACTCAACCGTTTTTTGAAGCGAAACGCAGTCAGGTCGTCAGGGCTCCCACTCCCCCAGGAAAAGAAAGATCACGAGGTGTATATGGAGGTTTCTCAGGCCATAGGGGACGCCCCAAGTACGGAGGTTTCTCAAGCCATAGGGGTATCGACAAATCGTCCGTTGTTAACAACTTACGCTAAGAGACTTTGTAAATCAACCATTTTGGGTGTTCCCTTTTTTTAGAAACCCCTGTATCTGTGTATAGTTCAAGAATGTGCAATCATGTCCAATCTGCTACGCCCCAGGTTTGCCCAGCCTGCGGATGAAAGTAGGGCTGCACCATGCCAGTTGCAACGGCCATGAACAAAGTGATTGCAAGAGACATCTGCAGGCCATCATCGCTGTTCACCACCGACACTAAGGCCACTGCCACCAACTTCTGAATGATCTCCAGGTAGAAGCTCTGACACCGGGAGTACTTGACCAGTATGTGCTTGGCGCCCGCAAGGGCACGGTCGGAAGCCTCAGCCTCTTCCAAGAGGCACCGGTCCATCATGGCCTTGGGGAGCGCATGACTTTTGTTCTTCCCCACGCGAGCTTCGACCAAGTCCGACAAGTCTTCAAGCTGCCAATCTTCGATGCTTCCGCGGGAAGCTTCAGGAACTTCTTTTGAAGGGCCACGACTGCCACCTGCATCGAAGTCACACAACCGACGCAAGAAGTACGGCGCAGTCAAAAACTCTTGCCCCAAATGTCTGACCCTTGGATCAATTTTTTGATTTTGTGACTTGAAAGATAGAGAGGTTGCCGGCTGCCTGTCCTATTTGTTTCTTTCCAAACATCGCCCAGCTTAGACCTGCTCTCGTGTCTACCTGCTGGCCCTGACAGGCTTCTAGGTTCACTGGTGCGTTTCGGGACTTTCACCGCCATGATGCCATTGCATGAGTAGCTCTTCATTTGGTGTGGTTGTTTGGACCTGAGATGCAAACCTCAACCCATTATCCCAATTCCTCCCTGACCTGACAAGCGCTTTGCCACCACAACTCCATCTTTCAAAACGACCTGGACACGCCCTTGCATTTTCACCGCAATGTGGGCCGCTGAAGCTGCCAGCAACCGCCTGACACGCACTTCCTCTCGGTCGACCAGCGGATCCTTGGCAAAGTTGCTGAAGGGACCCAGGCCGCCCATCGAATCACAACGGTTACCAGCATCACCAACAAACACAAATGAGTTGTGGATAGTTGTGGTGATTGTTCCTTGTAAATTCAATGAAAATGATGTGTCCCTTCCGCAAAGTTTCTGCAATGCAGAATCCACTTATGCAAATCCATTAATTCCAGCGCTATTGTTGAGAAGACTGGGGGGCCGAAAAACGAAACTTAGATAGAGTTCAATGATCATGTCATCATCATCATCATCATCATCATCATCATCATCATCATCACCATCATCACGATCGTCGTCATCATCGTCATCGTCGCATCATGGTCATCCTCATTCGATCGTAGTCAAAGGCACCTGCCGCTCGAAGTTTTGACGTTCGAGCTCCGACAATCGCATCTCCCATTTACCACCCTCTTCTGCTGCAATGGCCACTGTCGCCTTCCCTGGCAGAAGCGCCAAGTGCTGCCGTGCATAGAGGTAGCCCAGGCAAAGAGGCACCACAAATCCATAGAAGACAAGGCCGCTGTATCCAACTGCATTCAGGTACGTCGAAGAGGAATCAGCGCAAAGGAGGTGTGGCACCACTTTGCGGAAAACGAGCCTGGCCGAAGAGTTTCCAAAACATTTACGAAACATGTCTCACGCATCGGCTGAATGTTGGGTGCATCATGGCTACACCTTCCAAACCAGGACAGGTCTGCATAACTGTGCTTAACTGTGAGGATGATTTGTCTACCCTTTAAAGGTAACCCTTTAGGAAGAAGTCCTAAAGTTTAGCATCCTAAAGATCAAAGCATCGTCCAGGCAACTCTTTGGGAAGAAGTCCTCTTTCGCCATTCACTTCTTGGCAGCGAAGCAGCTTCGAAGCGCCAGAAACTCCCCCCACATAGAACAAAGTGAGGGCCTGCGAACCAGCGCCCATCAACGACTTGGGGCCATGCTCGACCCAACTTGAAACCGTATGGGACCAGTCATTGGATACACTCTCATGTCCAAAACATGACTTGATTTCGCATGTTACCAGTCGTTTCCCTATAGACCAATCATTTTCCCGCTATCTGCTTCAAAAATCGACAAGAGGCGTCATGAAAGCACGTGGAGATTGGCAAGTACTATCAAAATGCCTCTGTTTGCATCTATATCCTGACATTTAGGTTCATTGAAGAAATCTTTTTGAATGCAAATATTGGTCCTGGACTTCAACAACACCAAGACTGAGGCTGACTTCCCCTGCAATCAATCAAAAACAGCTTCACATGGACAAGGAAACCGCCCAGAGGTTTTCTTTCATGGAGTCTTCTGGACTGTGAGGCAAAACAGGGTACATTAGTCACAACAATTAATGAAACCTGACAAAAAACATACCAACTTTAAATGACAACTATCGTTACCCATTGCTTCAGCCTTGCCTTCAAAGCGGCACCGATGCCAAATCCATGGCAACAAATCTCCACGGACAAGCAGCCCAAGAGCACTGTCATGGGAGCAACTGGAGCCACCAGTGCTGAAGCCAGGCGAACAAAGGCACCATCGTTGAAGACGCACTGCAAATTCATGGCGCCTTTCAGGCTGTCGACGGAGAATTGCGATGCCTTGCACTGTCGCAACTTTTCCATGACAAGGTGACCCCATTGCCCTAAACCCTATGGCCTTGGATATTCAACCCGAAAAAAAACTCAGTGACCGCTAGACCCTTCTGCGGAAAATGTCCCGAACAAAACACATGTTTGACGTGCTTCTGCCAAAATGCTTTGATGCCACACCCTTCGGCTGAGTGTCATGGCGCCATGGGTCTGGGGAGCATCTGCGCACGCAAAATTAAGATCATTTGCGCATTCAACCACAAAATCTAGGGTCATCTGCGCAATGAAATCGAAGGCTTCAACCACAACTCACTTAAGGGGGAGGGGGGGAGACAGACAAGCAGACATAAGGGATCGGCAATGTTAAGAGATTTGCCACCACCATTCACTAAAGGGGTGACCAGGGAGGGGGGACATAGGGGGACGCATGGGAGGAAACAGGCAGGCAGACATAAAGGATGGGCATTGTAGTGATTTGTAACCACCACTCACTACAGGGGGGACCTGGAGGACATGGGGGGAAACAGGCACGCAGACAAAAAGGAATGCCTTTTTGTCAATCATATCAACAACACAGTACTTGCTCTAAACAAGTTGGGAGCAAAGAAACAAAAATCATGTCCACATGCAAGCAAACAGCACCTTAGAAAGTCTAGACCAGCAGACCAGTTCAAACCTTTGAAACTCCGGCCTCGATGAAAGGAATTTCCCATCCTTTCGATGGGCCTCGGCCAGCTTTGTTCTTCATCAAGGCTGCCAACACAGCCCATAGCTGGCACGTCTGCAGAAGCATCGGCGCCAGTTGTTTTACTTGCTCCTTGAACGCACTGACTGCAGAAAACTGCGCAGCTACTGATGACATCTCAGCGGTTGACTCGTCTCCCCAAGCGCAACACAGCCACATGCAGGCCAAAAAGCCCACTGCGAGGGTTCCAATCCCACCTGCGACTGCAGCAACGCTCCAAATCTGCTGAGTGAAGGCAATGGTGGGGCATTGCTCACAAGTGTTTCTGGTCAAGTAATGCCCTGCTTGGCAATCTGAGCAGAGCACTCCACCATATCCGTTGGCACATCCGAAGTGATTGGATCCGTTGCTGTCAGTGGTGTTGCACCGGGTGTCGCGGGGTGCCAGGCACGCTACTGCTTCAGTGTCATTCTCCCTGAGGCGTGCGAAACCGATCTCAGGTGGAGCTGTTGTCAGCAACATGCCCTGGTCAGAGCACATGAGGTTAGACTTGGCGCAAGGGACGCAGGTCTCATTGTCACCCCTGCCTTTGAGATTTGCCAAGAGCGCATACTGTGCACGACATTGGCAGCCGGGAGTTTCGTTAGGCAAAAACTGGCCTCCAGAAGCGCACTTGCAAGTTGTTTCACCTTCTATTGCGAAGCTTCCATCGGGACAAGGCGTGCACTTGTTGCTGTTGCCTTTCGAGTAAGAGTTGTTGCGACACCTCTCACATCGCGCCCCGGCCCCTTCGAACCCTGCTTGGCACTTGCACAGTTCGTCTGGAAGAAACTTGTCGGGAGAGATTTGCAAAGCTGTTGAAACAATCGAATGACACTCGTATCCTCCTTCCGTGCTCATGGTCGACACCTGCTCCGTCTTCTCGAAGAAGCCCTTATCCAACAACTCAGCTGCTTCCTGGATGATGCCAACAACCAAGCGAGCCCTCGAAGCACAACTCTCACAACTTGGCTCACTGGGTTAAATGCGTCATCACACCAATCACATCTAATCTAATTGCATCGAGTTGCTTCATAGTACTATATTGTAGATAAAAATCTAGCATGACTAAGCAATAGGGACCCAAACTATGCATTTTGAGGCGACAAGTCTCCTCAGCGTTTGATAGGGCGACATTCTGCAGATCCACGAAAGTTCCGCTTGTCACAGCCGCTTTTAACACGCCATCTGCAAAGCTTAGAGCCGAATTCTCTGCCAAGATGAGGACCTGCATCTCCTCAGGGATTCCCTTGATCTCCGTGATGCTGTTGGATCTGAGATTCAGAACCTTCAGAGACTTTGCCAAAGGCGAGGTCCACTCTGACCAGATCTTTCCATCTACCCGTGTAGTGAGCTTCAGATTCGTCAAGGTACCGTTGAGGCTGCAGTTGTCGGCTTCGATTGTGGCCAAGGCCGGACAGCCACCCAGGGGCAGCAGCAGCTCATTGACATCACCATCCAAGGGACATGTTCAGCAGCGGCAGAATGACCTTGGCTGCAAAATCCGGGTGTGCAGGGGTGAAGAATGAGGACTGAAGCTCCTGCAATTCATCATGCCGTGGAAGAAATTCCACTTTGCTGCGGGACAACTTCAAGGACCGCAGCTTTGGCAACCTGCCTCGCCACTTGGAGCTGAGGCGTCCTGTGACATGGGTCTGTTCGAGGTCGATGGTAATGACATGGTTCCAGGGAAGCAGCGCCGCTACGTCGCCTGCCACAGATGTGTTGGCGAGGTGAAGCTCAGTCACGTTCCTGAGGCTCTGCAGGCTCGCAAGCTCACCTCCAACCTTGGTGTTGTCGAGGTAGAGCACCTGCAGCTGAGTGAGGCCTCGCAAGCTCACAAGGTTACCTCTGACCATGGTGTTGCTGAGGTAGAGATTCTGCATCTGCGAGAGGTTCTGCACACTCGTGAGTTCTCCTGTGACCTCCGTGTTGTAGAGCCACAGATCCTTCAGCCGGACGAGGTCTTGAAGACTGGCCACGTCCCCTACGACCCCGGTGTAGCTGAGGTAAAGATTCTCAATCTGGGTAAGACCTCGCAGGCTCGCGAGGTTGCCTGCAACCTTGGTGTTGCGGAGGGAGAGCCATCGCAGCTTGCTGAGTCCGTGCAGGCTGGAGAGGTCACCTGCAACTCGGGTGTTATGGAGGCGGAGCTCCTGCAACTGGGTGAGTTTTTGCAAACTCGAGAGCTCCCCTGTGATATTGGAGTTGTAGAGGTTCAGCACCTGCATCTTTGTGAGGCCTTGCAAAATTGCAAGGTCACCTTCAATCTGGGTGGCGCCCAGGTCGAGGTGTTGCAGCCCCCTCAGATTCTGTAGCATTGACAACTCAACTGTCACTTGCGAATGACCCAGTTCCAGTTGGCGAAGGTTTTCGAGCTTTCCGATGTCATGATCCAAGGTGCCAACGACAGTCTCATCTCTCAGATTGATCCCCACCACTTTGCATTCGTTCCTGGGCATCAGCTGGTTCACATGGCAGAGCTGTCAGAAGACCCGTTGGCTGGCCAATCAGATCCTTGTCTAATCGGTGATGTACTCTGCCAAACGGTTTGAGTATGGTTGGTGGCCAAAGTTTGCCTGTTGAAATGCGCAGAAAACAATCCCACGAGTGCTGGCTCGTTGCCAATGCCAATATCACCCGAAGGTCAACAAATGTGCAGTTTCCATCAGTTTCCCCCCCTATTGTGCCCCATCTATTCCTAATCTAACCATCCAAAACCTCCACCCTCCCTGACGGTCAAAGGACGCCCATTCCTCCAGGCCCGGGTCGTAGCCTAGACTCCATGCGATGTTGTTTCTTAGATGCGGAGTGGGTTCAGTGATGCCCAGCTTTGCCAAGACAGAGAGCAACACCTCCAACTGTGGACAATGCTCCTTTCCTAGGTGGCACTTAAGCCATGCGAAAAGTTAAAAAAATAGAACTTGGATCTAGAAAACGGGCCTTTCATCTCAATAAAAAGGAGTCGGAAAAAAGGATTGAAATCTCTCTGTTGTGCCAAAGTTTTGGACGACATTCCTAGCCCGAAGAACGATGGCTTTGAGCAACTGACTCTGGAAAAACTATAGGATGTGCCGATGGGTAACCTACAGGTCTCGGGCCCCAAGCAATACCAACGTGGACAAGTCTCCAGCGATGTCTTGATCAGGCCCTAGCACTTGCACGGAGAATCTGGGCCGTTCAGCCACCACTTCAACGAAGAAGATGATCGCCGCCAACTTCAGGACATGGAAAATGTGAACCATAGGTTTCACAGAGATGGATTGGCCATGATGCCTCTGGTGAACAGCACCACAAGCTCTGAGCCACAAATGCAATCGTATTGACGTGCTGAAAAAATATCCTTTTGCATCACCTTGAATGTCAAAGGGTCGAGTTTTACACGTGTTTCACCTTCAACTGCGATTGCTCAATAAAAGGTTTCTAGCTGAAATTCCCCGAACTGATAAACTGGAATGAGAAAAAAAACAGCACCGAGGCATATCATGGATGTCTGAGAGTCCGACTACGCTCAATGACACGAAGGTACTGCTGCGGCTACAGCGCCATCTGGGCACGGAGATGTCCAAGTTTGGAGCAGCAAATCATCTGGTTTTAGCAGGCCATTCAATGATTCAAATACTTCAACTTGTAGACTTATATACGTTCATAATTTATGGGCCTATATATATATATATATATATTTATACTTATTTATTTATTCATTTATTCATCTCTTTGTTAAAGTCCAGCCAATAACTCCTCATGAAACGCGCGGACTATGCGTGTGTACATCAAACAGACTTCATAGAAAAATTTCAGGAGATTTGACCAACAACCACCTCAGCCAAAGGCGACTTTGATCAGGGCAAAACCATCTCAGTTGGTTGATCATTTCGACAGCCTACGAACCTCCACTCGGAAAAGTTTCTGTCCTTCTGGAATTCTCCCAACCCTTCTCAAAACTCCTACCACCCACTTCTCCTACTGGAGCTCTCCCTTGGCAACAAAGCAGTGGTTGGTAGTGGAAATGCCCTCAGACTTTGAACCGTTCTCACTTCACCCAACAGTCATCGCCAATTTGGGGCTCTCCGACCACACCTGTGGATGCTCAAAAAGTGAATTGGAAAGTGTGGGGAACCAACTTCAAGCATGGTGACTGGGGATGCAACTTGGCAGTTCCCAACGTGCGAGCCAACTGTCCATGATCTGCGCCACAGAGCTACCTTCACGAGCAAACAATGCATAACTTGAGGGCTTGAGAGGGGGAAGTCAATGACTGTGAAAGAGATATTTCGGGAGGCAAAAAATTGGAAAAAGCATGTCACGTGAAGAATTCCAAGGTGTTGGAGGGAAGGTTTTGCATTTGGGGGCATAAGCCAGCAGTAGTCAAGGCTCATTCTTTGGCAGGTGGAGACACACCAAATGGTATCGTCAAACACAATGTCACCAGCATCACATACATCTATATAGATCTCATAAATCCAATCTATCAGCTTTACCTCCAAACGGGATAGCGCCTATGGTTTTGTCCATGCCATCGGCTCCCCTCTTTGTGTCTGCCCATGATGGCAAAGAACGCTTGCCATCAGCATCACCAATCAACAGGAAATAGAACAGTACCGTTGGCTTCAAGCTCTAACATCTTAACATGGTCATGGCTTCGATGTTTGAAAGTTATGCAATCTGTGCATTGAGATTTACATGTTAACTTCTGTACAGAAATCGCAAACACAAGAGCCCAGCGATGAATCCAAAGAGCCCACCGTCGCGACAAGTGGTGTAATCATACCCATACATGGCCCACACATCGAATACATTGAATATGATGGGAAAAACAAAATGTCTGGTGGTCTGGTGGTCTGTTTCTCTTGGAAAGACTTACACGGAAAGTGTTTGATGATGTTTTTCTTGTGGAGGGTCCACTGAACGCAACGTGTCCGTGCTGTAGAACGCCCGGAAGCTCTGGATGACCCCTAGGTCACAAACGCACCGTAGTGATGGTTTCAAATGTTTCAGGATGATTTGAAGGCCAACATCAATGGTGGTTAAGATAGACAACCCGTATTTCACAGAGCAGTTTCCAAGACTTGATGAGAGGTGACATCAGTACACAGCGTAGCACCACTGGGGACAATGCTTGTACAGGTAACACCACCTGATATACCTGTCAACTGTTGATTCTGAGTATATACATTAGCAAGACCTATTCTGTATGAGTACAACAGCTGCTTCAAGGGTTCCTCAATATGGAAAACGAACCAGGATTGATTCATGTCAACTATCCAGTTGGAGGACTGTCCTTCTTGCATAACCACAGTTTTGGAAAGCTGATACAATGATCCAGCAGAACTGGTTCTTTCTTATGTGAAAAGGGCTGTGGCTCCAAAGCAACCATCCGAAGGTGGATAACATGCGGATCGTGGGTACCACTGAATTTCAGCCACGCAAACAAGCACTTGCTTTTAGGTATGTAAAGAACAACATGACAATCAATTTTTTGAAATACCTAAAAAACAGTGCAGATTCAGGAATTCTGAAAGCTATGCGGGGTCAAGTTTGGCGACACAAATCGATTGGTCATGAAGGTTCTGGATCCTTGCAGCAACCAAAAGCTTTAAGCCACACCGTGGCGCTAACCTGCTCGAACACGAAACGTCAAAGGGCGCAGCTTCACTGGCATTTCACACTCAACTGCGATTTTTCAGCTCGGTTGAACCTCAAGTACTTTTCCAACTCAATGAATTCCCCCAACAAGAAACCGAAAAAACACGGGATGCTTTTGGGCACATGCCTCGGACATATCATGGATGCGCTGCGATGTGCTGAGGTTCTGGCTCTTCTCAACGTCAAAGATGCTTTCTGGCTGCACCACCTAGGCACAGGGTTTCCGAACCAAGTCTGAGATCATCTTGACCAACGGCTGCCGAATACAAGGCACTGAATTTGCCAAAGGAAAGTCCCACCGGTCGTTGGTTCCATGCGATCCGTTTGTTCTGATTTAACCAAGACAGACCAACCATCCCAGGAGATTTCGCTAGCCTCTGCACCATGTTTGCAAAATGCATAGCATGGGAATCGGTCAAAATGATTCAGCAGCACTAGACTCACTAAACAGTATTTGCTATAGTCCATCATCATCGGTCATCATGAACAATCATTCGGATCATCAGACTAAGCATCATGAACCATTCTTAACAATCATCAACCACTGGGAGCCATCATCAACCATCATAAGACTACTAGCCATGGTCAACCCATCATGGGATCATCAACCAGAATTAGCCACCCATTCGCCATGATTCAAACAACCATCATAAGACCACTCCTTTGGGAGCCAACTGGTGGTGGCCCTAAGCCATCGGTGTCGCAGCGTGCCACGTTGCAAGGGACCAATTTTGGTCGATCATGAAGCATTGCCATCATTGCCATCAGCATCAAAAAGCGTCATAAATGCCATCAAATGCATCAACTACTTAGATCTACTTAGCTAATTGATCAATGAGTCCATCAATTCATGTTGATGAATAACTGCATCAATTCTCAATGAACAAACCACAGCGCATCGCCAGCAGGATCCAAGGATAGGTGGCAACCTGGTGTCATTTACGCACCAGCAGCAACCAGTCAGTTGCAATCATGAACGACCAGAGCCATTGGATGTTCATCACCGACATGCCGCCAGGAGCCATGGTCAAGCCTGAAAACCAACATGTGACCTGGGCAAAAATCCGTGCAAAAGGAATTGGGTACTGGGAGATCCACACGAATCAACCAGCTACATTTGGGAGCAAATAGCCAGCTATTTCTGTCATCAGATTTCATTAACCATCATTAATCTGGCAGAGTTCACCATCATCAACCATTCTTCACAATCACCATCGTTGAGGACTATTCAAGCAGCATTCAACTATCGCTATTCACCAATCATTTAGTTGTCATCACGCTAACCTTAACTGTCATCATTCACCATTTCACCAATCATGACTAACATTAGCTACTATTCACCATTATTCACCATCATTTCACCAATCATTTACCAACCTAACAATTCACCATCATAACTTTGAACACCACCAACACCATTTCACCATTAAAACTTCACCAAAAACTACACCAGTTCGGTGCCTCAGAGACAGACATTCAGCGCCAGAGCTCGGCCATAGCTTTCATCGCTGCAAAATCCAAGGCCTGAAGATGTGCGAAATGTGCCTTGATTTTACCTTTTCTTTGTTGGCAAGAATTCACAGTTGTGCAACAATTTTCTTTGTAAGATTTGTTGTTTCAAGATATGTTGTGGCAAAATACGGCTACGCAGAACGCTGTTTTGTGGACTTGGAAATGCTGAATCGCAACGGCAACGAAGCTGCGAGTGATTGATCGAAGTCAAGGTCGTACAAAAACCCCGTGTGTAAAGCTACAGCTGCATACAACGAGCATCAGAATCGTGTGCAGAACTTGATATTTGATGAATTGTTGCTGCCCGGGGCCACAAACGGCTAGATGAGAACACATAGGAAGAAGGCCCTTGTCGCGCTTGCCAATCGTTGATCCCCCAACTCCCACCAAGTTGGGCACGCTCTTGCGAATTTCTGCTCGTAAGCATGCTATAAGTTTCGAGGTCGGTCCCTCGACCCTTAGATACCCATGATCCTTGATTTTAACACCCATTAGTGCTGGCTCAGTGCCCAGAATCGCTGCTTGTGTACCCATCGTGTTCGGTCGATTGCGCACATTTTAGTATCGATGATATGCCGCAGCTGTTTGGTTCTGCGAACCATCCGAGGAATTGGCGGAGACACTGAAACTGTTGATATCGCACGCAATGTAATGCCACGGCCTTTGGTACTTGCACGCCACCTGCGTTCATCTTTTGAGAAATCGCGCAATTTCTGATGTACTAAAAAAAATATCCTGGATTGATTGATTTATTGATTGCTGTGAAAGCAAAGCCGCAAATGCAATGCTCTTTTGTGCCAACAGGGCCTTCGGTAAGATGGCATCCATGTGAGGTTCCACATGCAACTGAATCAAACTGTACATCAAAGACTCATCACGTTTCGTTTCGATTTGTGAGTGTCCTACATGGTATATGAGGCTATGAGTGCTGACATAAGGATTTCACACTCCCCCTCAAAAGGTTGAGCTCTGGATCGACCTTTTGTCGTCTCCAGCCCTCCAGTGGCACCCGGGTAGCCTCAACGGGTTAAAGCCACTGTTCCACT
>VSDK01003623.1:147463-172463 GCA_009767595.1 Symbiodinium kawagutii | reverse complement strand
ATGTTGTTGATGATGATGATGCTGTTTAATGCAGGAGGACCTGGACATGTAGGATAGTATTTGTACATTAAGATAATCACAATCGACCACTTTGGAATGCAAGAGAATGAAATGGTGTCGGGTAGATGACCGGGCTTGCGCTGTGGCCTTGTTGCATTTGTGACTTAAGCAAGTGTATTGGGTACGATGGCACTGAAATTCACAGACTGAGTCCGGCACACGC
Organism: Symbiodinium kawagutii; assembly: GCA_009767595.1. Lineage (NCBI taxonomy): Eukaryota > Dinophyceae > Suessiales > Symbiodiniaceae > Symbiodinium > Symbiodinium kawagutii. The sequence goes on along the minus strand of VSDK01003623.1, from coordinate 172,240 downwards.
AGAAACTAAGCCAAGTCTTTTGGCTTTCTTTTCAAACAGCAGAAATCTAAAACAGAACGTCTGAAAGCAAGTTATGCGCAAGCAAGCTAGAAACGATTCCTGAGCCAGTGAAACGGATCTGATTCAAAGCATGACCCAATCGGATAATTTGAATTTCGAGCACCCTTTCATGGGCACCGCACAGGCTTCCCAGTTCGATTCACATCACTCCTTCATCGTGCGCTACACCGCTTCGGAAGACCTGGGTTTGGATATGCACACCGATGACTCTGCTGCTTGGACGTGAACCGTCACGGGCTTCGAAGACAGGGGGGATGTGCTGGCCAAACTCAGCGACAAACCTATCCGTCCTGGGAGAAGCAAATGAAAGACACAATTCAGAGGCGCTACAAATGATTGGTGAAACTTGTTTCATGAGCTATGGACCTACCCTACGCGGGCCTTAATCTTGAAACCAACGGGGCACCACCTGATTCTCACTTACAAACCATTTGCTGGATAGCCAACAGACCCTGCATGATCTCAAACAGTTCTTGGTTGTTCATTGTTGACCGGCAGATTTGGAATGTTTCTCAATGGTGATGGCAGATGTTTGGCAGATCAATGGCAGGGGAGGAGAACCGAACTTCCAAGACCCTGTAGAAAGCACGCTGCGGTTAGGCTATGATTGGCTTGTTGATTAGGTTATCCTTGGCATCATCAAACCACACCATAGCAGTGAGACGTGAACATCCAGTGCTTGGTCCAGCTTCCTTTGAGGTCTAGCAAGCCTTGTCAGATCAGCTTTCTTTGGCCTGACATATTGCCCAATGGCCGTGCAGAGATATTGTTGCGACTTGTTGTCCGGACATTCCCTTATCATTGTTGGTATTTCTTCGTGGTTGTGAGATATTGACCGACTAGTAACTCATCCACAAACTGTGTGAAGCAAATCATTTACGAACGAAGGACCAACCATAAGAAAACCATTCATATGGAGCTCATGTTTGATCAGTTTTTTCATGACATCCATAAGCATCCAAAGACCATCAAGCATTCTTGGGTCGGTTGTCCGTTTCTGAGGACATCACATTCAACGTGTGCCTAGGCAGGGTCCAGCCTGGGCGGCGGGGCTGAGCCAACAGTGCAAAGTGCGACCATTTACGATGATCTTCAATCTTTGTTGCTGTTGCTGTGGAATCATTGAATTATTCACATTTTTACATGCAATTGCCATATACAATCTTTATTGGTATAATCCAAGCCAGCCAACTGAGCAAACTGAATCCGGTATGACACCAGAAACACTTCCAGAAGACACTACTTGTTGCGTTGATATCCTTCGGCTGATGAACAAACCATCAATGACCAATCACCTCGATCTGTATGGTTGCAACCCAACATCCATAGAAATGAAGCACCCGCCAGTTCCAACAACGCTGCTTTGTTTTTTTTCCCCACACGCAGTAAGAAGACATGGACGGTTCTGTCATGCAAACGTTGGGTCATTGGAGGCGTACAGGTGAAGCATGGTGCAATCCCCATCCCGACAGCGATGTGAATAGGTGTGAAATATGAACCATATCCTTATATATATATATATACATATACATTTCCATATACATGTAGTATCCATGCAACTTTGAAACCAGCTCCTCAATAACCAGCAACCACTGACATTTCTTGACGATCTCACCACTGACCCGATCAACTAGCACAGTGGTACCAGCACTGGGTGGCATCCGCTGTCCTTCGCAGGCTTTGACTTTACAGGGGCCACTCTGACGTTTTGTGGCTACATGGGCGCTGCCGATCACCGCAAGGCTGGAATGGTCGCGAGTCACAGATTCCCCGCAGAGAGGGCTGGTTTATGACTAAGTCCTGCTGATTGACGGTTGAACAATCATAGGTTGTTGAAATTGTTCTGTAAGCCAACAAACCTAAGTTGCGCAGGCGATCTAATTATTCTTGATATTTGCGGATTGTTTCTCTTTGTCAGGTTGGCTTTTTGGAATCTTTTCATAGATAGATATTTAGCCAGCCACGTATACTGTGCTCATTTTTTGTCGGGAGACCCGTGGTGAGTCTTGGGTATCATCAAGTATAGATACACTCGGGTAAACATGGAAGTGGAAAATCCACGAGAGAAATAGCGCGCTGGTTTACCATGGGTTTTCTATCAAAACTGGTGATTTTTGGCACAAACGGGCTAGGGACTACCCGAGGGCCAGCCTTGAACATTAGTTCTTGATCAATTCTGGTGGTCGGATTGACGCCGCAAAAAGCACAATGAACGTTTAGAGCAGATGCTGCAATGACGGGTGCTGCGTGGAACATGGTAGCTGGCTTGGGTAACATGAACCCCACAAGGCTGGCTCACAAAGATGCTAATCTTGGACATTGCCTATTGGATTTGAGCAATCCCTGATGGTTGTTTCAAGTGATTTTGTTGCATTATTGTTAAAATCCGCTTCTTCAAATCAAAGATGTTTGAGGAATATCTTGCGCAGTTGAAAATGGGAACCAGTGCGCCACATTGCATAATACGGTCAGTTGGGTCAGCAACAGGGTGTCCCCCCTTTGACCAGATATCAACCTGTGTGGGTTTGTCTGGAGTTTTGAAATATGTATCTTCCAACTTCCAACCATATGACCCTGGGAAGATTTGGTCCAACTAGGAGCAATGTCTGGCACTGATGAACACCAACATAAAGCATAGTACAGAAAAACTACTCTCTTGATACCAACGCTTCACTCAAAGTGAGTGCTCGATTTTGAGGTTGAGGGTCCATAGATGGCCATAGAATGCTATAGTCTATACTCCAAAAAGAGGTACCCTCTGGTAAACTAACATGGCAATGGAAAATCCACTAGAAATGGATGATTTCCCAGGGTTTCACTATAGAATAAGGTGAAAATCCATTGCCAGGTTAGTTTACTGGAGGGTACTCTCTGCCTCTTTTCCTCAGCAAACCACTCTCTTGGACCAGGCTTCGCATGTCTACCATCACGAGGCTGGTGGCCGGGTCTGCAGGTCTCAACCTTTCTGCCGTCCAACCACGAACATAGAGAAGTTGGTGATCCTGATGGGTGTGACGCCGACTTCGCCTTGTTGGTTCTTGGTGGTTATAAAAACATGCTGAAGGAACCATGGCAATCCGGAACCCAACACTGGAAAGACTATGTGTTGTTTTTCTCTTATATCACCGAAGCATTGCATCATGTACCATAGCCATAACGCCAAACCATCCATCACCAGTGCCATGAAGTGAGCATCAACCAGCTCACTATGAATTTCATTCGCCAACATCAGCTTCAACAGCCGGGTTCATCAGTGCATCCCATCACCAGTTGTGGCCCCACCGTTGTGCCTTGCCACCGTTGTGCAGCCCCAGCGTTGTGCGTCGCCACCGTTGCACCTCCTCCACCAGGTGGGCAGGGCCGTGCTACACCTGGGCAGTCGTCGGCACGGCGCGGACGACATCGAGTCGGGCACCCGGATGAACCTCATCGTGTGGCCCGGAGCTCAGGACGACCTGGCACCGTGTGGTGCCTGTGGTGCCTGCTGGGGACCTGGTTGGTGGTGCTGGTTCCTGGTGCCTGGGTGATGGAGCTGGGTTTGGTGGAGCTGAGTGGACTTTGGTGAAGGTGTTGGCTTGGGCTGAGGTTGGTTAAGGTTGCTTTTTAATGAGTTTTTTTTTGGTTGCCAGATAAATGGAGCGAATCAAAGAGTGAGTTCATTGAAACGCGCTCTTTGGGTATTCAACTTAGCCACTTTGAACGTTTCGTTTGTTTACAGTGGATCCACCAAAGGTTTTTGGAACCAACCTGGCCAATATTGCCTTCAACTATATCGATGAATGTCTACACATGTGCATGCATCATGACGTTGATTTTGTCGGTGAAACCTTGTCGTTAACCTACATCGGTGTAGGTTTCTTGAGCCCTGACTAGTCATGTTAAATTCTTTCAATCCAAACTACTCAAACTACTTAGCCAAACTAGTCAATCCAAGCAGCTCAGTAAATCTCCCCACCTGTCAGTGCGCCAGTTCCACCCAGCCATGCCACCCTGCCGTTCCTGTCCCGTTTAGGCCGCGGCGCCCACCCCGCGTCAGGTCCCACAACAAAGCTTGGCGCCGAGCACATCCGTCGCGCCTGCGGAGCGAGTTCTACACCAAGGAGGGTGGACCACCGGACGAGGTGTGCCTCAGCTCCCTGGCGGAAACACGGAGGTCCCAAGAAACGGAGCTGAGAGGTGAATTTTTCGCGGCGGAGATGGTGGGGTTGGGTGTTTCTCAAAATAGGGGTACCCCTAAATCATCCATTTATAGTCATTTATAGTAACAAACCAGCCATTTTTTGGGACCCCCATTTTGAGAAACCACCGGGTAGGCAATTTCTGGTGTCAACCCTTGGCCCCCCAAACCAGCATTTTTTTAGGTTATGACCCATATTTTGGAGGGTAAAAACTTACCTTTTTTAGGGTCTTGGGGGCTCATGGAAGATTCTATAGTCAAGATGATTGGGTGTTGGATAAGTCGTATTATGTGTCTTAGACTGATTGCAATGAATCTTCTGGTTTATTTCACGAAGTGAAGAGTGTGCCAGAATCCCGGGTTGATTGTCCATTGACGGCCCTACAACCTGGTAGAAAAAGTGGTTTATTCCAAGCACGGAAATACTTCCAAACCAACGAATACCTTGAATCTCAGGCATTTGGTGGCTACGACTCAGAGCGATGCCGAAAGATGACAGATTTCTGAGCATTTTCCCAGAAGTGCTTATCTGGCTGGTGGTTTGAAACTCTTTTTATTTTCCTTAGTAATTATTAACAAATAGTTGGTTGACTAATATTTTTCATAAGGGGTGGTTCAACCACCAACCAGTTATTCTTATCACTTGGTACCAGAATCTCAGGCATTTCCGAGCCGCGCTGCAGGCTACACCCACGACCGCGACTTCCTGCGCTACAAGAAAGCGCCCAAGGGCCGTGCGGGGGGCCGCAACAGGCCCTGGTGCCTCGGCGCCCTCCGGGGAACGACAAGTGGTGGTTCCCCGAGGTCCCACCAAGCAGCTGAGCAGATTTCAGGAGAATAATCGATGAAAAACAGCGAAAAAAAACACCGGAAAATCTTTTAAGCGAGAAAATAACATAGGGAAAAAACGCCTGAAAAAAACGATCTTTCTCAATCTTTCTCATAGGAAATCATCGACAGACATGATCATTTTCGGAGGAAAATCTTTCTGCATTTTGTTGTTAGCCAAGTTACTATGTCACCAATGCTTTCTCGACCATGACCTGAGCTTCTGATGAACCCCAAGTGAAAACCCTCCTGTCGGAACGAACTGGCTGGTTGACCTCTACAGCTCGCCCCAGCCTACTGAGGTGCCCACCAGCCGGCAAGGAATACGATGATTTTCCCGACTCTGATGATGCAATCATGTGATTTGCATCTCGTTTCCATTGCAAAGATGGGTTTTTTCACATCTCACCGGTTGAACATTTGCATCTCACTCTCTAGTCATTGTTGTTGAACTCATGCAACACAACTCCGTACAGAGACTGGGGTGTCGCACCCAATCGGCTCTACAGGGAGAAAAGCAACAAAATCATACAACACAACTCTTGAATCAAGTGTGAACTCTCAACTCTCTTTTTGTTGAACTCCTGAACTCCTGATACAACTCATTCTGAGAACCGATTTCTGAATTGTTTGCTTGCGTGGCATCCAGCCACGCGCTCACCGGTGACTTGGGGTTCCAAGGGACCCCGCGGTCAGACCTGAAAGCTTGGCAGGTTCAACACGGTAGCAGCACAGCAGCCACCCATCGTCGTGGTGTTTCATGGGCCAACCGTGCCCCAGTCGTTCCATTCGTTGGCACCTGCCTGGAGCTTCGAAAAGAGTGCTGGGGAGAGACCTACTGTTGACTGCCGATCGAAAAACTGAAGACCCAGCCGTCTGTGGCTCATTTTATTGTATATTTATATATGTATATATGTATATATATATATATGTATGTATATGTATATTTATATATATATATACAAGGAATGATAATGACTGATAGGGGGCGGTCATACACCGTAGGCAACGGTACTTGATTCAAATACTGAAGGTCCGCTAAAAAACTGGGCCAGTGTCGGTGGTGGTGAGAATGATTCCCATCGGAGATTCCATCGGTAACTTCCACCGGTCGACAGTGCATCAAGGACCTGGCAGCCGTCAACCATCCCTTGCGCTTGAGGACCATCTATTGTATGGTGGTTTCCCAAAATAGGTGTACCCCCAAATCATCCATTTATAGTCATTTATAGTAATAAACCAGCCATTTTTTGGCTGCCGTATTTTGAGAAACCACCATATGTGTTTTGATTTACATGGGGATGGCTGTGGAACCCCTGTTCCCCTGGCCGTTCACCTCCCACAGCCATGACCAGTGGCTGTCCTTCGCTGTTAGGAGGGCTTCATGTACCCATGGCGGCTTCAGTTGGTTTATGGCTGCCCCACAACTTATGCAAACCCAAAACTGGTTGGTTTATTAGGATGATTTGGGGTCCCCTATTTTGAGAAACCATCAAGCAATATCAAATATGTAATGTGTCGACGCATTGACTGGAGAGCAAAAGAGTCCCACACCCATGACATGTCAATGCTTGTTTCCATGATGATTAGCCATGATGATTGATTAGCCATGATTATCTCAGATCCACTATAACAAGCGGATCAGCCGCTGGAATCCTTATTCTGATTGATGAGCCGTGAGTAATTAGCTATGATTGGCCATCATTAAGCATCACGAATTACCATCAATAAAGATAATTAGCTGCCATCATTAATCACTTTCAATGAATTATCAAGCGAGATTCACATCATCAATAACCAACATCAATTCATCGTCATGCATCACTGTAATTTCTAGTTGAGCTTGACTATACTTAACCATCAACCATGATCATTTATCATAGTGCTTCATTAACCATCAGTAGGCACCATGCATCACTCACTGGTCGTGGCGGCTCGCGCGATCAGCTTCCCATTGCTTTGTTGGGCACCCCGCAAGGCCCGAGGATTGCGAGCAGCTTCGACTCCTCAAGGCGGAGCACTTGGAGAGAGCTGGTGGTGAATTGAACATGTAAACCATCATGGTGAAAAACAGATATATAGTGAATATTGATGGTGAAATTGAATAGTGAATTATCATAATAATTGACCATCATGATGAAAAACATATTGGTTATAACCAGAAATAATAGGGAGATCAGGGGAACCATGATAAACAATCTGGTAAAAAATATATGGTTCTGGGTCAATATATACCAACCAACCAATGGTTTAACTAGCTGGTTAATGGTTAATAAAAGGGGATAACAACAAGCAACTGCAGGGGATATACCAGCTAGATATGGCTATGGGTCAATATTAACCAACCAACTAATGGGAGATCATAACCAGAAATAATAGGGAAAACAATGGTTAATGATGGGGAACCAGGGGGACTAAGGGTTTTGACCCACAGCCATATAGTGAATTAATGTGAATGATAGAATGAAAAGTGAATGATAGTGATACAATAATGATAATGAATGTAAAGTGATATAGTGATTTCTGAAAAATGATTGTGAATCATATAATTGAAGATAATCATGTAAACAATCATGGTAATAGTTTATAGTCGTTTTTGAAAATGACGGTGATGATTGAAGAGTATATTAGAGAATGATATAAGAGTGAAAAATCAATGTAAATTGGTTGTTGAGAATAGCCAATAGTGGTCAATTATTATGGTTCATCATGGTGAATATTAATGGTGAATAATTCATCATAGTGAATGATGAATGATGGTTCACGAGTGGTTTCTAGAGTGGTGAACAATGGTTGTTGATAATAGTGAATAATAGTCATTGCTGATAATGGTGGGTGGTTATGAACTAATCCTTATTAGTAACGAAGAAGAGATGGTTAACTGGTTGGTGGCGAGCTGATACCACTTATTAATAATGTAGTTGATCCCTCAATGGTTACCGATGGTTTATACCAACAATGGCGAAGCTAGCAGTGATTGATGATCTTAGCTGATGGTCACTGATAGTTCTTGATGCTGAATGCTGTCTATTGACCATGGTAAAGTTTGGCTAAATGGTTAATGATTGGAAGAAGGAGAATGGCTTTAAAAGGCAGCTGGTTCATGAATAGTTGATATCATGGTTGGTAATAGTGGGTTATTGATGCTGAATTAAGCTTCAGATATTGACGATTCATTAATTGCTACTTGGTTTGAACTGATCGTTAAGAATCATAGTTGATGATATTGATTGACATCCGTTCACAATGGTTAGTTTTCAATGATTGCGCAATTAGTGACAATCATGGTTGACTCCAATGATTAAAGATGGTTTCACTTGTTGTGATTTTTTCAATCATAGAGAAACTGCCAAGTATACTGGTACGCCATTGACGGATAAACCGATATGACATGACATGACATGACATGACTAGGATATGACTTGTGTCTAACAGAGAATAGTGGAAATGCTTAATGCATCCGCCAGTGGCCAGGAGGTTAGCACTTTGTCGCAACATGGTTAGGGCATGAGCGCAATCGGTAGCATAGCGGCCAATCAAACAGCTTCCATGTACAAAACATTCCACGACTCAACAGTTTCGAATCTGGGTGTGCTCAAAGGGGAGTTTTGGGTTACAGAGTTGCGTGCTTCGGATCGGCAACTTTTGGCTGAGGCAGAACTTGAAAGCGCCCCGAAGGATGATTGATAATCCCAACCCCCAACAACTGGCATTTTACCATGATACGTCGTTTTTTGAACGGATTATCTGGAACTGCACCCTTCATGGTTCCAGGGCGTACCGGCAATTTCAGCAGTGTGATATTTGCCATCAATCAGTTAACTACTGCAATTGCCTGACAGCTTGAAAAGAGGGCATCGTCTAGTTTTGTAAATGTCAGTCTCCAAGTAATGGATCAACAACTTGATTGTGATACAATGTTTGTGATGGATCTCATACACATCATAGAACGGTAACCAACCCACCTACCTCACCTCACCTACCTCACCTACCTCACCTACCTCACCTACCTCACCTGCCTGCCAACCTGCCAACCAGCCACCATGGCCTCCCCTGAGCTGTTTCCTTTACCCAGGATGCAGGAAACAACACTGACTGCCACCTTCAGTTGCTGAAGGCTTTCGGGGTCATGGAAGCAGCAGCGGGGGATTTCTGGTGGTTCACAATGGTGACGAATGGTTCGCAATGGTTAAGAATGGTGACTAATGATTGAAAATCCGGTTGATGATTAGCACTAGCAGCAGGAACCCACTTCAGTAGCAGTAGCTAACTAATGGTTGGCAATGGTTTTTGGTGGCAGATGCACGTCTTCTCATGGTGCCAGGGTCTACCCAAGCCACACGTGTGGATGGGCGTAGCACGAGCAGCCCACTTCAGTAGCCAGCAGTAGCAGCGGTCGCTGTTGTCACGGTGGTCAGTTACGGTCAGTTGGACTAGGCCAATGCGTAGGACAACTCGCCTCGGGGATCTCATTCCACCAGGGAGTGCATCCTGAGCACTCACAAGTTCTTAGATCTGTGGCTTTGCTGATTGCAGGGATCATGCAGCCAACTGTCACAAGAATTGGGCAACCTGTATGAGCATCTTTCCGAAGTAACAACTTCCGCAAATTTCACCAGGTGTGCTTGATAACAAGCTGAAGCTACTTGCACGACTAAGATGTACCAATATACCTGGAATTGAATCTGGCAAGAAGACCGATTGTGTAAACGTGCAATCATCATTGTATAACCTGACCTGTCGTGCAAGTTGCGGGCTGGCTCTGCTTAATGATGACCTCAAGCACACTGCGACGGGCCATGCCAAGTCTTTTTAGTGTAAATAGACTGTCCTAGAATCGTGGTACCTTGGAGACTCTGATCCAACTGCTGTGACACACTTGGGTGCGAGTCAGCTAAATCTCGGTGGTTTCACATTTCTATCTCTGAAAAATGATGGAAGACCTGAGGAATCGATAGGAATCTCCCAACAGCTTAGCACCCCTCAGGGTTGGCTGCACCATCACACCTGCAGGGCAAGCTGGCCGCATTGATCGGGGCACCTGAACCAACGTGTCTTCCAGAGGGTGGCTATGCTGCGCGGCAGTTTGCAGTCCTAGCTTGGGCATGGGAAGATGCTAATGACCTGCGATCCCCCAAAATTGCGGGTTTCGCTGCTGAATGGGAAGCGTTGACATACCGGATGCACCGTTGGGTGGCTTCAACAAAGCCGTCCAAGTGATTGGGGGTGGCCTGGAATGCCACTGATTGGTGAGGTCTGAAAGTCAATAACCAACTGTTACCCTCGCCAACTGATTGCTTTCATGTTAAGAACGTTGTTTCTGAGACGCACTCCTTTCGGCACCAGCACTAGAATTAAGTTGGTAAACAGTTCATGAGGGCAAGCAGTTCTCCTCATAGTTCTGGCCTGGTAGATCTAATTGCGATAAACATCCGGGCTACGGGTGGTGGCACATGAATATATAGAAAATACTCATATTGTTACATTGCATATAAATATAAGTATCAATAAATAGATAGATAGATATATATATATATATACACACATTTATATATATATATATATATAGAAATATAATTTTCCCCCTCAGAACGTAGCTTGGTGGCCCGCCATTGGCACATTTGAGGTGCTGGGGCTCTGTGGACGAATGCTGGTGCTCAGATGGAACAGGTCGCAGCAGACATCGGTGATGGCAGCGGCGATCCGCAGCAACTCATGGGCAGCAACGGCATGGAACTCGCCATGGATTTCACCAGGGAAAATGATGCAAAATCACCAACCAACCAACCAACCAACCAACCAACCAATGGTTTAACTAGCAACTACCAACCTTGTTAATGGCTAATAAGGGGATAACAACAAGCAACTATAGGGGATATACCAGCTAGATATGGCTATAGGTCAAGCTCTTAACCAACCAATTTCATGGGGGATAAGTTCACCAACCAATAATCAGGAAAACATCAATATCTGTAAATGATAGAGCAAGTGATGGTATATGTATAAGATAAATTAATGGGTATGGGTATGGGTCAATATTGACCATCAGTATTAAGCAATTATAATAGGGAAAACAGCCTGGTTAATGATGGGAACCAGGGGTGCAGGGTTTTGACCCATAGCCATATCTGTATATGATAGATTATGATGGTACATGATAGTATCAGTATCTCTCTATACTCTATGAAATATGGATATCTTCGAGAAGCTATTGTTTGAGTCAGGAAGGGACTAAATCACCAAGAAGCATTTGCTGGATGGTCGTTCCCAGATGGTTGAGCGGTTGGTTGATCAACCATTTCACAACCTAAGACTTATATCCATCGATTCGTCGAACTATCTCCCGATTGTATTGATAATTGCCCGGGAACCATTGTTTCCCGGTATTATGCACTATGTCATATTATCCATGGATTCATATCAGTGATATCACTGATCACTACCTGTCGTATCAATGATTGATATTCTATGATCTCTTTTCATGAATGATGATCATGATGATCCCTATCAATGATGAATCATTCTGTGTTATATGATGGAAAAAATATCCCTTATCTGAATTATGATCATCATCAATAATCCATTTCTACCAACAACTATATATGTTATGGGATCTTAACATATGATAGTAATTTACATCTATTATCGATTATCTATTATGTTATTGATTTAGCAAATGATCCATATCAATGGTTGATCATCACAGTACCAGTCATATCAATGATTAATGATTGATGTATGATGATCCCTTATCTGAATGACGATCTGTGATCTGGCTTGTGGTCTTAAACATTTGTGTTTTCCGAAAAGTCTTAATTCACAAATGGTTTGTTGCTTGACTGGCGCATATTTTTCTTAGTGATGGCTCAACCACCAACTAGTTCTTGGTCTGAACCAAGTCCTCTGAATTATCATCATAGTTCCTGGCTCAGCCACCAACCAGTTTAGCCACCTTACCAGTGAAATCGAGCTGCACCGCCAGGAAAGGAGTTGGAAGGCACCCGTGGCAAGCCCGGACCCAGCCTGGAAGATTGTGCCGCAAAACTCGGTGCTCTCGGCTGCAAGCAGCGGTGCACCATGGATCCAACTGCCATCGCAGGTTCCCAAACCTATGATTTTCGTAGGTTTAGGATCCAAACTTGAGGGTTTTTGGGTTGAGAAAATATGAAGCCTTGAGTATACATTTGCTAAATCCATATGGTTCCTACTGGTCATTACTAGTAATGATGGTTAATGAATGCGGGAAGTGCTCACAAACGAAGTGAATCTTTGATCATTCCTAGCAGTGATAGTCATGTTTATAGTTGCCCGTTGTTGCTCGTTACGGCTCGTTGTTGCTCGCTGCTGCTGCTGCTGCTGCTGCTGCTGCTGCTGCTGTTGTGGTTGTGGTTGTGGTTGTGGTTGCGGTTGGTGTTGTTGTTGTTGTTGTTGCTGCTGCTGCTGCTGTTGTTGTTGTTGTTGTTGTTGTTGTTGTTGTTGTTGTTGTTGTTGTTTGCATCATTATTGACGCTGCTTTTTGCAGCTGTTTCTTCAATCTGATGATCCAGCGGTGATCACCTTGATGATCCGCTCATGGGGAAGATCAGTGGAGTTGTCCCAGCCCTAAACACATCAATGTGCCGCACCAGGGCCGCCAAACTGTCACTGGCTTTGGGGCATCAAACGGGAATCTATAGCTGCCATAGCCCCAAAACATGGCGTGTTTTTGGGATGGTTGGGATCACGGTCGTTGATGGACCCCAACCCTCTTGTTCATCTACCCAAAGATATTTTGAATCGGGACGCCAAGCGAAAACAGGTGATGCCAATGTTGTTGGACACACCCATATTGTGCCTGAAATCATTTTGACTCATACCAAGATTGGTGGTTTTCTTATGTTTATTGTCATTCAGCAATGGTCAACCAAGATGTACTACAATAAAATCAAACGGCAACAGTGACATTTACCAAAATCATTTAACAACATCAAAATATGTTTCTTGTATGTTGCTGTCAAAAAAAGGTTCAACCGTGCAATTTGTTTGAGATCACGATTGCTATCTGCAATGGTCTAAGAAGTCCCATTGCTATTTAGGATCACCATTGTTGAAATAACTGCAATACAAGCATGACTACTATGTAGCAACTATGTACGATCATTATTTTGTTGTTAAATGGCCACACAACCAGTATCAATACCATTGTTTCTTTTGGCTTGTTTCACAGTATAATTGTTTGAGCAACTATTTGACAACTATAGCATTATTGAACAGCTGTGGCATGCTATATCATGCTATAGCGTTGTGTAAACGGGTGTATAACAAGTATAGTTATTTTGCAGCTGTATAACCATTATTTGTACCATTATTGAACAACTATTGCATCATAAAGGTAATTGTATACTATTAACAGCTATCAAATTATCATAGCTATAGCTATTTGACAACTCTAGTTGTTCAACAACCATTGAACAATGGTACAAACAATAGAGCATCATCGATTTCACTATAATAATAGTGTTTTAAAGTATCAAACTATTTGAAGCAATGGTATTATACTATTCATAGCTATTATGATTGTTATTGTTTACCATTATTGGTATTATAGTTTTTTTACCCTTAACAACTATGAAACAATAATAAACAGCCTGTTACAGTACAACCTGGCTATTGAATACCTATGAAACAATGTTTTTTTACCCTTACAACTATGAAACTTATCTCTAGGTTAGCATGTTTTTACCGTTTGTTTGAACCCTTTACCATTTTTTACCATGTTTTTAGTATGAAACAATGGTATTATCACTATAAACAGCCAGGGTCGCACCGTTGAAGGCTATACCTGTCATCATTCTCCGGGCTGAGGCGGAAGCCCCGACTGTCCACGTTGTACTGCCTGGAGCCACGGATTATCGTCGCACGCACAACGTACGCTCTGGTAACTGGGAAGATCTTGGATGTGCAGAATCCATAAATAGGGGAACCCCAAAAATCATCCCATGTTAGTCATTTGTAGAAAGAAACCCACCATTTTTATCAATTTTTTGGGTCCCCTATTTCGAGAAACCATCATAATGGCTTCCCTGTGTGAAGAATGGTGATTTTCAGCTTCCAGATTAGTTTACCAGAGCGTACATTGTATCAGTCGTGCTTGTTCTTCTTAATAATGTTGTTGTCGGCTTGTAGATTCAATTTGAGAGACTCTGAGAGACTCTTCTGTAGAGCTACACTTTGACTTGTTGGTGTTGATGATCCGTTGCTCTTGTCGTTGTCGTTTTCGGTGTTATTGTTTGGCTGCTGTTGCGATTGTGGCGATTGTGGTGGCGGTGGAGGTCGTGGGTGGTGGTGATGGTCGTCGTCGTAAATGTTGCTGTCAGACAGGCAACGGCCGCCATTGGTCATTGGATGGATATTTTGCAGATCAAAGCTGGGTACTCTGTCTTTGGTCTTCATTCATACGCGAGGTGCAGCAAGTGCACAAAAGTGGATCATATCATCAGCAACTACAAATCAGAACCCCCCGAAACCTATCGGGTTTGCCACAACAAACAGTGATCTTCTTCAAGTGCTTTGGGCCACGGGCATTTACCCCCCAATCTGGGAGAATGCCAGAGTGATCACCACGGCCGGAGGTTAGACACCAGCAGCAAGGAGTGAATTGTGTGCTGGGCTATTGCATTAGTGCATCAGTCAAGACGCATTGAGAAAACATGTGAGCGACCGCTGCGTTGGGATCAGGGCAGGTCTCGAAAGGGCTCTCCATTGCCATTGCTGTTGGCACAGGATGAGTTGGGTTTGTTAAGATGATTCGAGCGCCACTTAAATTGTAGGACTCCCCACCCACACCTTGGGGAAGCAGGACATTTGAGATGTCACACTTTCGGGCTTTGAGGTTGAAGGAGCCAACCAAACAGTAAAAGAGATCAAGTACCACGATATTCTGTGGGCGATCCACTCGTCAGAGAAAGCAAGTTGGATGGTTTGGAGTCTGAAGTACCAAGCGAGTTGGATCGTCTGAGAATTGATCCGGTTTATATCACATGAACTTCGGACATTTCTGAAAAGCTGCAAGCAAGAGTCAAGAGTTTCCCCTGGATCGTTTTTCATGTACCTGCACAGTATCTAGTGGCGGGAGTTTTCACACAGAAAAGGGTGTGATGCAGAGCCTTCAGGAAATAATGCTGAACAAAACATGGCATGGTGATGCAGCACCCCTTTTGGCAAAAGCATCACAACCGGGTGTTGTAGGACATCCGTCATCATTGTAGATTTTGCGCTAATCCACATCAGATAATTATGTCGAAGCCTGTATACAGTAATCGTTACAGTTTTGATCAGGTGTAGTTTAGATGAACCACTAGAAATCACCCAACAAAAATCAGCATCAGAATATTCACAGTGGCTTGTTTGAACAGATTGAAACTAATGTTAACCAAGGATTAATAAACCCTTGGTTGATTAATACGGGGTATCCCCTAAAAGCCTGGTTTTCCCTTTAGAATGGTAACCCCCCCAAATAATCAACCTAGGGTTTATTAATCCTGGGTAGACATTACACGACGTGTAGCTCACCATACAGGTCAGTCTCAGCGTCATGAAGGTGCATCCCATGATGACCTGACAGGTGCCACCTGATGGGTCGCTGCAGCTGTCAGGCTTGGGACATGTTCCCACAGAATCAGCGAGCAGACTTGGAGACCGCAAGCAGTAGTTTGAGCAGCTAAAATGATCAGATTGATCAGTGCATCATTTGATCAATCAGAATGCTCAACTAATCAAATCTGACCGATCAGATTTGATTGTGCCTACAACATTGAATCTAGTTGGCTGCAGATTGTGCATAAAGAAACCATTCACTAGAATAGCAGTCTTATAAGAATATTCCAATTCGCGGATTTAAGCTTCTATTCTCCCTTTGGATTGCGAACATTGTGTTCCTCTTTTGACGTATTTCGATCCTCACTGCGTGGCATCTCCCCTGTGAATTGATGAATTGTATCAACATTTTCAAACACGGCTGTGGGTCAAAACCCGTACCCCTGGTTCCCCTATCAATAGCCATTGTTTCCCTTCTTATTGGTGGTCATTATCCCCCATTATTGGTTGGTTAATATTGACCCATAGCCACACATTCTGCCACTTCGACGTGTTTTCGAAGCTCCCACCATCTCTTTGTCGGCCCGGGCCTTCCGTTGGGGCGCAAGCCTCAGTGGAGCAACTGGCGGCCCTTAGCGGTTCACATTTCCATCAAATGGGAACTGAACCACCAGGAGTAGCCAACCCACCTGGTCTGGATCTGTTCCGCGATTTTTTATTGGGATGATCGGATTGTTGTTGTTTTTTTTCACTTCCATTTTTGTTTGTCATGCACGTGCGCGGGCTTAGCTCACAGACCACATGCAAAGTCAAAAATTTTGTTTGTCATGATATTGACCCAAAATATCCTAAACAACCGGGCCAATTGAAACTTTCGGGGCTGTTCTGGGCACTACCACAATGCTGGCTTACCAGAGATGTCTAGCCTTGTTGAGACAAACAACTATGAATAGATTCGTGAGACAAGCATGTTTGCAAAAGTATTGCCTAGGCAGTGAATTGTGTGCCTTCGACATGAATGGTGATGCACCTGACGATTGGCTGGAAACTGATGTTTCATGGGTCAAGCGCATGTCTTTTGGGGTCACAGCAGTGGCGTTGTCGCTACCAAGGTCGTCCTCCTCAAACATGGGGTGCGAGGGGCAGCAGGGCTTCACTTTCGGGGAGCGATCTCAGATGTTGGTTTGGCAATGGAGGGTTCTGGGTTACCCTAACTGGGTGGATTACAGCTATGAACTTAGCTTTTTAGCTTTTTTGGGATATGATTGATTTACCATATAGCCACTAAAAGTTAGACTTTTAGCAAGGGATCTAACAGCCACCAAGCACTAAATCATGAGTACTTGGATGTACATTACCACTTAGTAAGTGGTGACATTCATCATGGTCATGGGGGTTCTCCCACCTAAGGTACAGGCTGATTGACTATGGTGATTTCCCACTTTTTACCCCGACTGCACATCTTTGGTATAAATTGTTAATGTGATTGACCATGGTTAATGATACACATATGTTTACCAACACACACCATATACAGTACAGAATATCATTGTCGTTTTATGTACAGTAACAAATCATGGCTAATGTGAGATTGACAATGGTACTTTACTAGTGGGTGTGGGCACCTTACCCCTCGAAGCCTAGTGAAGATTTTAAAAGCTACATCCTTGTCGTTGTTGTGATTTTCACTTGTCCATTTCCGGTGATCGTTGAATCGTTGGTGCTAGTAGCAGCGTAGACAACTAGTATTTCTGGCTCATCCGTGCTGGATAGAACACATAGGGAACTACCCGACACTGCCCGGAAGTTGGAAAGATTAATTAGCTCAAAGACCCGTTCCAAGGATGATAATCATAAGATATCATAAGGATGACCACTACCGTCATCAACATTCCTATCAACTAAGTCATTACCGTATAACCATTCCTCCTTACGGTTTGAACACTGATTTCTCACCACTGGCGATCCCCTCAAGCTTTGCACCAGTATTTACCTCCAGATTGGGAGACCTCATTGGACACATCCCTTTCCAGGCGGGTTATTTCAAGTGTTATCAACAAGTAAAGGAATCCATGCTCCCCACTGGAACAGCCTGGGTTCTGATTTGGAAAAATGATGAAACTTGGCAGTTTCTGCATCTATCCCTTCTCCGCACACTTCATCAAAGCAAACAACATCGGTCAAAATCTTGTTTCGCATGTATTTCGCAGGTGTATACATATTGCGTAGTGCTTGACATTTTGGCTAAGCTCATTCGTTAAAACTATTCGGTGATGCACCGCCTTGCGCATTTAGAATCAGGAGTGCAAACCAGGTCGGTCCAATCTGCAAATGGGATTTTAAGGTACCATGTACATGTGTGCTTGCATATTGAAATAGACATATGCACAAGTAGATCATGTTTGAAGGGACTGCAACTTCAGCAGACTGACGATTCCTGCCGCAATCTTTTCACCTCAGCTGTCTTAAAAACCCCCCCCCCCCGCCCCCAGCCGCATCCATGGGGTCCCTTTGCTGCAACTGGCGCAAATGTTTGATGCCGCCCAAGACGGACGAGGTGGTACCATGCAACAAGGAACCCAAGGTATGGCTAGGGTGGCTGATGGTGGCACGAGTGGTGCAGGTGGTTTCTTTCATGGAAGGATGGACCTACTACTGCAGTGCTTCAAGCATCAGCATGGTGGAGCTTCAACCAGTGGTTCAACCTGGCGGTGGCAACACAACGCCAAGAGTTGGGGTGATTCCACCAGTTACCAATTGGTGCATCTTGTTGAGGTCAACTGATCAATAAAATCATAAGAATTCATAGGATAACTATGATAGCATATAGCTATAAACTCTAGTTGTTATAGGATGACAAACTTCAATGGCGGCTTCGACCAGCGACAAGATTTCGGGTGGCAACACTCTGTAGGCGTAAAAACAATTCCTGTTTGTGATTAGCAATGTTGAAACACATAGATATTTAGACATGTAGATTGGTGTATGTGTAATCCCACGGAGTATATGTTATATATATATATAGACATGGTACGGGAAAGATTAGGCCACATGTTCCGCGAATAGATGTGTGTTGATCTCGTTGGATGCAATATGATTTACTAAGATCATGATACGAGCAAAATCATGGATAGATGATAGATCCACATCATGTATCCAGTGACCAAGCCTTCTATCCGTGCTTTGCTATGTCATTTACACTTTCTACTTGGTCATTCACCATTGTTATACTCGTTGATTATTCACCCTTCTAACTAGCGGTTAGTAACCACTATCGCTACTATTATTCCGTCATTTGTAATCATTTTTAGCCATGTTTAGCAATAGACTAACCACTTTTGGGGATCACCATTCTAAGAAACCACCATATCAAGGGTTGGTCGTGTGCAGGGAAGCTATTGCGGCACCTGGCTTACCTTTGGGGCATATCCAGCTGCGGAGCGAATATCAAGAGGTTTGATACAACTGGTTGTTAGTCAGTTGGTACTACCAATACTTATTTATAATACATAGGGTTCATGGTTATAATCTTCGATCGAAATGGATGCGCTTTCCATACTTCCAATCTCTGATATTTATGTTAACTGTTACCGATGACAGGGTATCTGTTCAAATGGTGGACGGTTCACCGGGCAATTCTTGTTCAGTGGTCATTGAGCTGGTCAACTGTTCGTGATGGTGAACCAGAAGTGGCTATTATCATTATTTCAACCACCAATAATGAGCAATTATCAACCGTTAGTATATAGTTGCTCATTTATTGGTCATGATCGGTGGTATTACAATGGTAATCCAATCCTTACATAATTGGATATTGGTGATTAATACTTGTTATTAAATGCAGTTATTGTTATTTATTTATTGTTTTTATTATTATTACTATTACTATTATTACTATTATTATTATGAGATGTGATTATTATCATTATTATCCATGTATTACTTCTCCTATATATGATCATTTATTCTCCATGTAAGGATATCACCATTTGTTATTACCTTATTTGTTATCCGTTAATTAGTTATACTTATTACATTTAATGGTAAGGATAACAAATATTAACCACTGATCCTGCCATGAATCATTGTAGTCGCCCGCTTGCTGCACAAGATGCAGGGCCCTCATTTCTCAGGGCCCGAGCCGTTCTCTGGAAACGCCATGACGCATGGCATGTCGGTTTTTCCGTTCCGGATTCAAGTCACACACACAAATCAATCAACCACATGTAAGTTATATCATGTCGTATCACATCCCCAATTTTTTTCACTGAAATCAACTAACCAACCATAATCAACAGCAAATTTGTCATGTCTCATCCGCAGGTTTTCTGTTCATATCCCAACTTCACCAACCTGGGACCTCCACCGCAGTTCAAGCTCGGTACGCAAGGTTGGGGCCTGGGGCCTGAGCGATGCCGTTGCTTGGAGCGGATGAGAGCATCGTCCTTGTGCGATGGCTTGGTGGTTTCTCAAGGCAGTTTGGGGACCCCTATAGATGCTCAATAACGGTTAATAACGGATAATGGTCAATAGATGGTTCATGATGGTTCAGGTTGGAAGTAAATGGATGGCTAATGATGTATAATAGTGGTTAATAATGGTAATTGGAGCTGACAATGGTCAAATGATAGCGAATGACGCATAATAGTGCGTATAGTATTGGTCAATGGATGCTTAACTGGTGGTTTCTCAAGTCATAGGGAACCCCGATAGATGCTTAACAATGCTTAATAATGCTTAATAATGGTCAATGGATGGTTAATATTGGAAGTGATGATGGCTAGTGATGGATAGTAGTGGGTAATTGGTTGATGATAGTTGACTGGTGGCTTCTCAAGTCATAGGGGAAGATTATAAATGATGATTTGATATTATATAATCATCCAACTTTAATCATTATTAGTCATGGGGGATTAATATTGGATGTTTTGGGGTACCCTCTACTTGGAGAAACCACCAAATGGATGGTCAACTGACAACTGGTGGATACTGAGCGTTTATAATAGCTGAATGAGGACAACGGATAGTGAAGTGGATGGTTGATTGGAGGGCAGCCCTTGATTGGTGGTTCATGAGGATTGACAAGAGTTGAATATACAACGGTGAGATGATAGGAAAATAGATCCTAAGAATCCAAATTATGGCGGTGATTGCGGTGGATGAACGATGCCTTTGTTTTGTGCGAACATGTGGGAAACCCAGATCACTAGTGGTTGATGATCAGTTCTTTCAAAGATGGTAAACAATAATGATCATTAATCAACCTGCCTGTTCTCATCAAGACAGATTTACAAGAAGAACAGGCCTGTGGCCTGTGGTCGGCATCAGTTGGGGATCAACTGCCACAGTCATTGCTGTTACTGAGGAAGGTTGAGAAAACATCTGCCTCGATGATGCCAGATGGTGATGAGAAGGATTCCGATGTGCCTTGGTCCTGTGGTTCGTTGCTGGTTGGTTGGCTGGTGGGTTGGTTGGTGGGTGGGTGGTCACGTACTTGTCATCCGTATGTTCCTAGCATTATCATACCTAATTGCCAGGGTTGTCACAAATGAAACAAGTCAGTAATACTAGTCGGAACTGGCAGTATTGTTGATGGGAACTATTATCAAAGCACGATCATTGGTATGTGCCTAGGTTGTGGGTCAATACCTTGTACTCCCAGCGAACCTCTACCCATGGCCGTTGGTTGGTTAAGCTCTGGACCCAGCTCGCCACGGTCTATCCATGGCTTGAGACTCGGCCTCTGCCAGGTTCGAATGTGGTCTCCCGACACGGATGGCTCTGAAATGAGGAACCTTGGGCCGCATCGTGGCAGATCCACACCAGTTAACCTCGATCTAATGACCAACAGGGAACTAATAAACAATCATAAATGATAGATTCACATGGGTCAACCCGGATCCTAGTAGCCAGAAGCAACTAAGACGCAACCACACGACCATGAACTGGTTCATGGTTTTAAACTGTTTTGTTTTCGCTAGTATTACCAAATGGTTGGTTGGTTGATGGTTGATCCAGCTCTAAAGAAACTCGTTGTTTGACCAGCGAACAATCGCTGGCTATTTGCAATCAAATGTGGGCAATTGCAAATTAACCACCACAGCACGGCAATTCTCTGAGCTGAAATCAGCCGGTGAGACCGAAAGCTGAAACGCATTGTCACTGATTTGCTTCACTCGAAAGAAACGGCCTGTGATCGCAGGTAAAATCCGTTGAATTCAGGTTTCCAAGATGATGTTTTTGTTTGGAAAGAGATGGGTGTTTCTCAACATAGAGGATCCCAAAAATGGATGGGCCATTACTTGAATGATTGCAAAAATGGATGATTTGGGGTGCCCCTGTTTTGAGAAACCACCATGTATCGGCAGTGCGGTGTGATGCGTGTTGAGGGTTCATGAAGAAATCCCGCAGCAGCCGGTAGGCAGTTGGAGTCCTGAAGTCATCTCGTGACCCAATCCATGTGCTCAGCTGGCTCAGCCTCAGTAAACTTGCCCTGTCCGTTTGCTATTCCAAGGAGTCTAGGTGGATTTGGATGGATATAGAACTATCACCAAAGGATTAACATCATGCAATCATCTTAAGATCACAATTCATACTGCAAGAGATAAGTTGATATACTACAGACTATAGTCATCAAATGGCAAACATTCTCAAGTGACGGTTGATCTTGCAACAGTGATGGTGAACCATTCAGCGGTTACCCGGTAGGTTCACCAACGAATCACCAACGAATCACCAACCGTCGGGATGTTGACCTGGTGGTTTCTCCAAATCGGGGAATCATATGGCGAGCTGGGTCAAGCAGTTAACCAACCAATAGTGGTGGTTAATACCCAACAAACTATAGGGAAAACAATGGTTCATGATGGGGAACCAGGGGTACGGGGTTTTGACTCACAGCCATATTAGTTTTCTATAGCATTCAACCAACCATGACTTGGGGGTCCCTATGACTTGCGAAACAAGCAATATCTTTTAGCCACTATTAAGCATTACAAACCACCCATAAGCACTAGAAAGCATTTTTCTTTTTTTGGGGGGTCCATATATGGCCGGAGAAAACCCCATTTAAAGAATAGTGGTTGCGTATTATCTCCTATTGTCAACCATTATTAGCCATTATTCAACATTATCAAACATGATTAATCATGATCAACCATAATGATGAAACCAGAATTAACCATCATTAAGCATGATTATTCACCATTATCAACCATAATTAACAACCTCAGCATTATTAACCATTGTTTAACGATTGAGCAACCATAATTAACCAACCGTGTTGTTAACAATCATCATCAACCCACCACAATTAACAACCTACCCCTTGGGTGGTCATCTGAGGCTTGACCGAAAAAGTACCATCGAAGAGTTGCAAGACAAGTTGCACGTGGTTCCTGGGCACGCGCGGTTTGTGGCGACGGGGGTCCCCTTGATCCCCAAGAAACGAACCATGGATGGGGTTGTTCCCATGGGCTTGGAGGCTATCCTCAGAATAGATGGGCTAATGATGGTTGATGATTGGTGGTTATGATTAATGATGGTCAAAAAACCTTGACCATGGTTAATGATGGTTGTGGTTGTGGTTAATGATGGTTGATGATTGATGGTTATGGTTAATGATGCTTAACGCTAATCATACACGTTGGTTTATCAGCTGGATGGCAATCATCCGTCGTCTCGATTTGGAGACAAGGACCAGTTCAAGATACTTGGCCTTGGCCATTGGATGCCATTTGATCCAGTATACTTTTTGTGGATGGTTTGACCCGCGAAACACATGGGGATGGTAAACAGCAACTATGAGAGATGTCGCTGCAAGAGCATGTAGATGCTTAATGGAAAACTCACCTTGGAAAGTTTTGAAAATGAAAGACGTTTGGCGCTTCATTCTTGGATCGGACAGTTTTTGCAGCAAAGAAGTCTCGAACAACACATTCCTGTTCATGGCTGTGTCAAACTAGAACTCGCCTAGCACAAAATGAATCAAGCCAACAATCATGTGCAATTTTGTGCAAATTTGCCTGTCATCCTGTGTCAGGGAAGCTTCTTTACAGCTTACTGACCATCATGTGTGGTACTGTCCTGGCCAGTGGTTGAGATGTTCACTACGACCAGCCTCCCAGCCATCGCCCTGGTGGTCCCAAGGCATTGCCCATCGAAATGTCATAGAAACACGCCGGGTGTTTCTTAAAATCGGGGTACCCCAAAGATCGTTGGTTTACCAAGCCAAGGATGATTTGGGGGGTCCCCCTATTTTCAGAAGCACCCATATGATTTAGTTCTGCAAGTTTTAAGATGGAGGGGGTCTCGCACCAGATCACCTACTTGTCGCATGCTGTAGCCATGGGCATATACCACCGTGATACTTATGATTACCGGTTGTTAAACCTTATCATGGTGTTGACACAATTCCATGATCAGATTTCTATGAGTCCAATCATCAACGCTACAATGGATGAAGCCCTGCTGATTAAGCACCACTGGTCCAATCAATTGACGCTTCCTCCTCCACCATTCGGAGAACTTGTGCCATCCACCTGCTGCGAGAGGCCTTGGCGGAATTGGATGAAACCAAAGGAGACCAGTGAAGCCGCCAGCGAGCTCACGGCGGCCTGGGAAGAGTTGGGCCATCAAGACAAGCCACATTAAGCACTGGTTTTTGATGCCTTAGTGGTCTCAGAAATCAATGGTTTTATCGTTAAACTGTCTAAGATGTAAAGGTCAAACATTGGTTTCAACACCATCGAACCGTTGGTTTGATAGGCTGACTATCAATGGTTTCACCTATCAGGTAGCGCTGGTTTGATGGCCCAATGGTTAACCATTAGAAACGGCTCAATGTTCAACTTTCGATGGTTGCAAGTATCAGCTGTTTTTCACCAACAATTATCACTAGTTCAACTGTATACCATCAATGGCTGAACAATATGATAGCTTAACCAACGATAAGGCTACAAAGATTGCAATATTGGAACCAGATAGCTCACTAATTAATACATGTCCATGGCTCAGGTAAAACATATGTGATAGATCATATGTGGTCAACCATTATCACAGTTCTTAATGCTTCATGTTTTCACCAGATGGATCATGGTGATACCAGAGGCAGGATTGACTGCCGTCAAGTGCCATTA
>VSDK01003623.1:124430-147434 GCA_009767595.1 Symbiodinium kawagutii | reverse complement strand
CCTGCTGAAGGTCTACGACCATCTAATTTTTGGGGCGACAGTTTGAGCCTGATGTGCTTCAGGTGTCTTCAGGTGGACAGGTAAGGTAGATGGTAGTCAACCCACTCACCTGCGAACGGATGTTGGGGATGCTTCTCCATCTGATCTCGATGATTACTACATGTTGGGCATCGGGAATCGGGGTCCATGATCATTATGGAAATTATCGCTGGAAAATGAACACAAGTGGAGATGAAAATTCCAAATCCTGCGATTGAAATATGGGTACGTGCCAAAATAGGGTACCCCAAAAACCATTGATTTATAGTAGATGTCCAGTAGAAATAGCCATATTAGGGGTTCATTATTTTTGGCACATAGCCATATCTGCCCGCCATGGTTGGCCCAGCGATTTCGCCTCAAGGAGCCCTCGATGCGGCTCAGAAAAGAGTCAACGAGTTAGAAACCGCTGCACCTGCGGAGTGGCTCAGCCCGGAAGCTGACTGCGGTCACCGGGGAGAGGTCCCCCAGGGGTCAACGTTCGTTGGTGTTTGAACCAGCTGTTGAATCTCTAGGGTTTCCAAACTTGGGTGCACCTTGGGCTGGCCATGTTTGGTGGCTGATGATAGGGTGAGTGGTGATGAAAGAGGGACAGGATGGTGGTTTAATTCCAGGATTGCCAATTGTAATAGGTGGTAATCACGAACAGATCATGATCACCAATATTTGTAAGGATTAACTATTGATAATCATGAAAAACAATTGTAATAGTGATTTCATGATTACCAATTGTTTTTTTTCTCCAAGGGTAGTTGGTGAACATTGACAATTGTCGATTGATACAATTTCTGGTGAACAAGAAGCCCAGGTTATAGCTGGTTTCATTATTCAAAGCCTGAAACTTGGTTCATCTCTGTGCCATCAGCCTGGATGATAAGCGGGAGCAACAAGGGACCGCAGCTTCCGACAATTCTGAATGGTGAACCGTCAGGGTAACAAAAGAAGAACCGTAGCCCGGTAGATGTTACGATCTTCAGAATGGTGTTACCAACCGCAGCAAAGTCAGTGGGGGGTACCACATTGAAGAAAGAACTCACTGCACTTATATAACTTATACTTATATACTTGGTGATTCCTAAAATGGGCTACCAGCAGCGATCATCCACTTGTGCCTTGGCCGATGGAGCTAGTAGTTTCATTTCTGTGGGATCATTAGCCAATTTGATCAGCAGAGAGGAGTGATTCACTCATTCAACCAGGAGTCGTGTGATGCACCAAAAGTGATCAAATTCCAAACTATCAATGATTCACCAAGATTTTCCTCGTTAACTCTAAACAAATTGTGACTCAGCTCTTGAAACATACGGTTTCTGACATTTTCTGAGTGGGTTCGCGGGGCGTGCGACTTTTCTCTACCTGTGGTAAGCAGAGATCACACTATGGTGGGACTGTAGCAATGTGCCTCTGGCTGTACAACAATGAGTTGTGTGCAATTCCCCGAACGTTGAAGCATGGCTGGCGCCATTGTGTGACAATCCCCAAACGTGTGAGCATTTGGTTTTCAATGGTCAGGCTTGCTTTCAACATCGAAATTGAGATAGGTTGGCTTTTTTGGGGATCACTAGCCTGCTTGTAATCCATCATTTTTGGATAAGTAACCTGCTTCTAATCCATCATTAGACTCCATGGGTGGTCAAGCTGACCAACCGAAGCTCCCAGCTGTGGCTTGCGGGCATCAGCAAGGCGACGAGTGGACGTGAGAATAGAAATCGTCAAATCCACCGCGGCTTTTCTGCTGGTCTTAGCTGCTGCCACTTGGAGGAAGGAGCGGTGGCTGCTGGCCGCAGCTCAAATCTGCAGCGACCCCACTGAGTTTCGTAGGGAAACCAAGCAGATGATGGGTGTTCTGGGTGCTTCACCTGGTACTCCTGGTTGCGAACATTCCCTGCTGTGCTCAATTGTGAGATGTAGCGGGTTTTCCATCGCCCGCAGTTGTTCAACAGATACCGAAAACCCCGGGAGTTCCTCAGTTTCCTACTGGCGGTGGTACCAGTTTCTTGATGCGACAGCTGTGAGCAGCGCAGGGGAGTTCAGTGTTGCTCCAAAATGATGAGGTCGAAATTCAATGCTTGGTTTACCTATTTATTTCATGGGGAGTGCCCCCTGCTGTATCTATGTTGTTGGCAGTCCAATCCAAGAATCTTTTCTGTTTGTTGTTTCCTTCAAATCGTTGAAGCTTCACAAGCTCCAACTGAGAGGTTCGCCAGCTTGTCCCAAGCTCAAGCTGCAGTTTCAGCTGAGGAAGTTACATATTTCGTGCTGCTTCTCCAAGAGAAAGCAGCATTTGGGGATGCCGACTGTATTGGTGTTGCCATGGTCGCTCGAAGGCCGGGCAGGGATCACAGCCAGCTGACGATGATTTCGGTCAGCACAGAATCACTTTTGAGAGGGAAGGCAGCATGGCAATGTTTGACAAGAAAACGACACCCATCTCGCAGCAAGTAAGAAGTAATCTGCTTGAAATGATACTGAGAATGTGAATATGACCCGAATCGGAAAGGATCTGAAAATCATCATTGGTCGGTTGATTGTGGAGTAATCAACAATCACCCAGTAGCAACAACAGCAACAACAGCAACAGCATCAGAAGAAGCAACGGCAAGAGCAGTAACAGCGACAGCAGCAACAGCGACAGCAGCAACACCGACAACAGCGACAGCGGCAACAGCAGCAGCAAGAGCAACACAACAACAGCAACAACAGCCACAACAACGACGACGACGACGACCACAACAACAACAACAACAACAACAACAACAACAACAGCAACAACAGCAACAACAGCAACAACAGCAACAACAGCAACAACAACAACAACAACATGCAAAAACAGATCTATGTACCCATGCACAGGCGTGTAGATATGTATTGGCACATGCACATGCCTATGTGTGTTGACAGGGATGTAGCTGCTGCAACCAAACATCAAACATTCGAGACAATGGGTGCTGGTGCTCTGTCACCATCATCGCTTGGTAGAATTCATCGTGATATCTCTCTGGGAGTCCACGGTGTATCCCTAAGTTGCAACGGGAGATCCTATGGCTTCCCAAGTCACACTAGGTGGGGCATCCTAGTTGCAGTTTTGGTAAATCAGCCATCTAGCTATAGTTCTATTTGCCATAACTAGTAGTTACCCGAATTATAAACCGATTGAATAGCTATCTTGGAGGCCACAATTCCAAAGTGAGGTCGTGCATCTTTGGTTTACCTGCGCTTAGCCATCTCAAGCATGAAAAGTAGCCAAATGTAGATAAATGTACGACGTTGATAGATCTATATTCAGGAGCCAGCTCCAAAATTACCATATATGGCGGTGGTTTGGTGACAGCTGGATCTCCCATTCGCTATAAATCAACCATCAATTGACCACCAACCAACCAAGCAACCAACCTTCAACCAACCAACCAACAACCAACCACCAACCAACCACCAACCAACCATCAACCAACCACCAACCAACCAATAAAGGCGGCCATTTGGCGCTGCTTTTCACCTCGTCGGATCAGGAGTTGTGAGGTGTGTGGTGATGGCACACTGGTCATGCCCGTGGGCGGCGACTACGAGAAGAATTGGTCATGGCTGTCGCTTGGGCGGATCCGTGGGAGTCTGGGGAGTGGGAGTCCGGAGACTGAGGACAGAGATCTTTTGTGAAGCATGGACCTGTGAGTCCACTGTGAGCCTATCCACATGTGTACCTCCAGGGTGCCCCCAAGGTATGGCCACCTCCATTGAAATCTCAAGATACCGGTTGCAACCTTGAGCACTGGCGACCAATGGCAGGTTGTTGCAAGGGATATGTTGAGAGCACCTACAGTGCTTGGGCCACTGGGATCAACCGAACTCTATGGACCAAGCCGATATTTGAAGACTTCCACGCACAGGATTTCGACAGCCCAACTTGTGCCCACAGTTACCCCCTGAAACTGCTGCGTTTGATACCTGAACTGTTCCGGAGCTGGAGATCCAAATCATGGTCCACCCTTGCCGTTGCGCTGAGGGCGAGAAGTATTTTCTATCTCTTTGTCCTGCTCTGGTCGTTCCAAGGGGTCACTTGCCGCAGAATGGTAGACATGCGGAAGAAATTGCATGCTCAGCAAGCTGCAATTCATTTGGCGGTGAAACGGCCTATTGCTTAGTTGCTATAATATGGAGTGATGTGGTTTGATAACTGAAGCTTTTGACAGCACAAGTGTTGGCTGTTATTGTGCTAGCAATTGGTTGTTATCTCTTGGACGCTCATTGAATGCGGCTGCAGCCAGGCGCCTTTCGTCATTCCCGACACGCATGGATACTGTGCTGGAAGTTCCATATTAACCACCTGCATTTGATGGGCAAGCACCAAGTATTCACTGTGAACTTGGGGGTAGTTGATATGGATCTGGGTTATATCAATCAGATCGGTCCGCAACCAAAGCTTTCCCTTCGATATCAAGGCTATGCCTGTCAATTCTGTTTGATTTCCTCATGCTGTCATGGATCGACGGTACCCCAAAATTTCACAGAGTTCATTGAATTGATAATTCATTGCTACCAACCCAAAACTATGGGTAGATCATCCCAACAGCTCGACTAGTCTCATCGATGGGAACAGCCAAAGGCCTGGCCCACAGCCATTTGTCAAGGATTCTCCACATCCATGTTCCACTTCTCACTTGGTCCTACCCGCTGCGTCAAGATATACAGCTTAGGCTGATCATTAAGCTGTTCATTCACTGGTAGCATATATTATTACTCAGGATCAATATGTAAATACTCATACATATAGTTTATCTCATGAATATACCACATTTCTATTAAAACTCACTGTTGACGTTATATCTCCCTATAGTCCCGTTTCATTCAGCTCACCCATGAACCTCAGCTGGCCGAGGTAGGCATCATTTGCGACGAATTCATGGCTGCGATCGAGAAGATCACCAGTAGCAAACGCTCCAAGTGGATCACCAACCGAGCGGGACAAAAGGTGGGGCATGGGGATGGTGGGTGACACCCCAAGCCGGTGATCCCCTCAGAAATCGATGGTGAATATGCCCTTGTTAGTGGTGGTGGCTAGTCACCCCTGAATAATCCCGTGGTGTGGTGGGACATGACAGATGGACGGATGGAGAGAGAGAGGATGACACTTCTTTGATGACATAAAGATACATGTTTGTTTGTGTGCATATGTACGTATTTGCACGAAGAAAGCCACACCAGATGTAAGGTAGAACAAAGTAGAACCCAAAGATGGCAGCAATGAGGATTATGCACAAATCATATGCACGTGCATAGTTGACATAGTCAACAACCAGTGCGGACAGGAAAACAAGTCAAAGTTTCTTGCTTCGTGATTTTACATAATGACCATCCAACATATCCCAGTTCTGATTTGTTGATCTTGCTGTGGACTACCACTGCCCCTAGGAATCCCCAAGCAGGTCAAATCCAACTGCTTGGGACCCTGGTTTCCAAGGGATTTGCAGACAGAAAACATAGAATCCGATTGAATCTCATAGAGATTTAGGAATTAGGAATCTATGGTACTTGGCATCATCACATAGAACCTCATAGAGGTATAGCCGATAGCCACGAAGGCAAGTGGCACGGTGAGAGTGGTGAAAGTGGTGGCGAGACAAAAAATGGTTCCCACGTGGCTTCCACAGAGTGTTTGTACACGTTTGTTCGAAGGCTTCCCGTGCGCTCATGACGATGAAGGGTGATAGTGATGACACATGCGATGATGATGAGATGATAATGACGATGGTGACGGTGTTGTTGATGACGATGATGACGGTGTTGTTGATGACGATGACGATGACGATGATGATGGTGACGATGATGATGATGATGATGATGATGACGACGACAGCGATGATAATGATGAATGATATGGGGAGTCTCTCCAATGTTTCGCGTATATTTCTTGAAACATATTTGCGTGTTCTTATTACAAACCTATTTAAGATTTTTATGCACAACTTAAGTAACTATACTTCATTGCTTCTTTGCCACTTGGATTCTTATGCACCAGCGCATATTAGATGCATGGTGAGTTCTGGTGTGTGGTCTGGTGCGAGCCATCAGCTTAGGTGAAGATTCGCATCACGGTTTGGAATGAAACCTTGGCCAACCTTAGTCTTATGGCAACTCATCTGCAACGAACATCGGTGCAGCTGGGGTTCGATTGACAGAGAATGCGGAGCTGGGGTGGTCCGTAGCCACTATGCTTTGGAAAGATTTGCATGTCCACTATCTACAGAGATTTGGTGAGATGGATTTTCGTCTCCCAATGCTAAACAGCTCTGAAAATGAAGGTCGTTGAGCTGAGATGCCAGAAGATGAGTTGCGTAAGATTTTCTAGTTGGGGAAATAGGTTTCTGCCAGAATGCAATGCCATCCAATTTTCTTCATTAGAATCTTCTACTATCTTGGAATCATTAGTAGAACTATTGGAATCATCATAGCAATTTTGAACGTGCATTATTAGAACCAATCCCAGCCATTGTTGGATCATCCATGATCTTCCCCAAGAATTTCAGTCGCTTTCTTCTAACTTCAGCACTGCCAGGGTTCGGTGTGAAGATGCCACACCCATATAGCATAGCCTGAAGGGATTCTAGTTGCTATTTTGACCATGACTCAACTAGACTTCTCAGAGGAGCAACGGATACAGCTAAGAACCAGCATGTGGTTCCCAGACGTCTGCTGATTGACAGAGTTCACCATATATTTTGCTGCTGAACGCACTTCATTGTTTTCACGAAGTTGCAGGCTGTGGTCGAACTAGCCCTGGTATACTATGCCAGGGATGTTGAAGTCGTGTCTCAAACGTCATCATTTCCCACTGACTCAGTATACTGTTCCACAGTGACTGGTCTCATGCTGGAAGTCTAGAACAATAAATCTTCAAACCATTGGATGACACAAGCATATTTAACGACAAACCCTGAGGATGACACCACCAAAAACGAGGTTGCTCCCACAGGAGACGTCAAGCGAGAGTCATCATTCTGAGGCTTCAAAACACTTCTGGTCATGGGATGTCATAGGCCTAGTGGATCCTAGTGCCGCCTAGAGCCCTGTGCAAACTGAGGCATTAGGCCAGTTGAGTGCTGGGTGCTGGTGATTGGCCGGAACGCATTGGATGTGGCAAATGCAATGAGCCCGGAATGGTTTCATGGAAAAGAAAGCTACTCTCCAACCAGTTAAGTATGCCATGCTTGGTTGAATACATTTATATATTTAGAATATTTTGATATATATATATATATGTATTAAAAAATATATGTATATAATATATATATGTAAATAATATATGTGTAAATAATATATGTAGTAAATGAACATATATATTTATACATGTTTGTTTTTGGCGATGGACCATAAATGATCAATTACGAATGATAATGATTGCTGGTCAATTCTGGTGTAATTTCCCCGACACCGTTGCTGCCTATGACCAAGGGATGACTGGGCAGCCGATCCCAAAGACAGGTTTAGTAAGGTACGTTCATCCGATCCTCCAAGAAGCAGACTGCTTAACTGTGGAATGATCTTGATAATTCAACTGGATTGGCCAACAAGATCGTGGTTGAAGATATTGATCGAAGTATTTTTGACCTTGGTTCGAGATTTAACCTCTAAGATATCGAAGTTAATCTTGGTTAAAGATATTGATTGGCCAACAAGATCTTGGTTAACACTTGGTTCAGCAGTTTTTAGGGGCTCATATGGACACCCAAAGTGCATGGGAAAGCCACGGTTTTCACAACTGGTTGGCCAGTGCACCGGTGGGAGGGCGTTGCTTCCTGCGCTCCAAAATGACGGTGTCGCCCGGGGTGCCCTCGGAGTGCTTTCAACCCCACAGTGGCCGATGAAGAGGACCTCAGTGATAGGCTTCCGTTCAATAGTTGCTGTGCCCCATGTATCATTTGGCTTATTTGGTCATTCATTCTGGTTGGTTGTTGCTATACAACAGATCTTGGTTGATTCATTATTGCTGGTTTGCTTATGTTATTTCCCCTATTTACTGCAGTATCAGAACCATGATGACCATAACTTATCCATACTTATCCAAGATATAACCTTTAAAATGCATGGTATTGGTTAGTCAATGATCACCAACCACCATTTTTGCCTATGTTTGATGATTGAGTTTCCCTATGCGTAGGTTTTCTTCCCTTGGGATCCCCATAGTTAGCTCGTTTCCCTATGAGTTAACGGCATGATGACCAACCAGCACCTGTGGTGCTGATCACCGACCCCGAACCAGCTGGGCAGGCTCATCGGCACCGGAAATTTTATTGTCCACCGTGGAGCCACGTGGTAGCAGCGCAAAGGGGTTCTTTCCTTTGAGATAACATGTATATGTATATGTATGTATAGGTATATATAGCTACATTTATATTGTTACATATATATATATATTCATTTTTATATTTATATATATTCATACAGATTTTTATAGATATTTAGAGAGTTACATATAGAAATATATACGTATATATTTCATGACATAATATCATGGTACACAATCTTCTGTCAATATTTATATGTGATTTATATCTTTCTGTGATACTGGTTATACACGGACGAATATGTACATATATGTACTAGGTATACATGTATGTGTGGAACTGACATATGTGAGGAGCTGCATTTGGGAAGATCAGAGACCCTTGCTGTGATTGTTTTCTTCAAGGCCCCTCCAAGTTGAATATTTGGAGACACAGTTTGACATGTACATCCGTCTAATTTATCAACAGTTTATAATACTGTATATTCCTCAGTCTAACCCCTATTCACCCTAACTTTTGTTTCAATCATTATCCCAAGAAACATGTCTTTTGTAAGTTATCGCACATAATCTGGGAAAGTCCAATTGCCCCGCGCAACTGCTGCAATTGCGCGAAAACTGCTCCCATTGGGGGATCATCCGAGGTGTTGGAAGTGCGGAATGTAGCCAGTTGGAGTGAGCACATGGGTGACATATGATGACATGGTCCCATGGGTTACACCAAAGTGGTCCCAGTAATGGTTCACCCCTTTTGCCGGAGCAACTCGCCATAGCTGCTATTTGGCTTGATGGTGGTAGCAGCAGGGCCGCCCTCCCCAAAGCCCAAGATGGGTCGTAGTTCACCATGAGTATGGGATAAAACCATCTATTTCGGAGCCACCCAGACAAGAACACATATGTATTTTTTCATGTCTTTTCATGATTCATGTATATTAGAGTATGTTAGTTTGGGGTTTTAGTCGGCATCAACGATTTTAGATGGGTTGATCATATTTAGTCACTCTCACCATCGGCTGTAATTATATATCTATTGATGATATAGGTTAGAATAGATTAGATGAAATTAGATAAGATTAGATTAGACAAGGGCTAGCTAGGGTTGGTAAAGTAGCTACATTGTTGAAGTTTCAGGGATTGATTGCATCGCTTCAAAAAAAAATAGACAAGGTGTGGCTATGCGTAGAAGGTGCTCTGGGTACCCCATGGTACCCCTTTTTGGGTGGTCGACCTGCGGATTGCTGTGAGGCTGTGCAGCCAGCGGTTCTTTGCTGGAAGTCTGGGTCCCCAAACTGTCGTGGGCAGCGCCTCCTTCAACCTGTTTTGCCACTTGGCTAAGGGGATGGAGGGGTTTCCATGCTGGCTGAATTCACTGGGTTGGTTGGGTTGGTTGGGTTGGTTTAACGGGTTGTTGTTCTTGTCGTTGACGATGATGTTGTTTTGGTTGATGTTGTTTCTTGTTGTTGTTGTTGTTGTTGTTGTTGCTGACCCTTTGAGCGCTTGATTCGCTCGGGTTGTGTGTGTGTGTGTGTTGACGATCCGGCGTTGATTGAATGCACACGGGCAAACGTCTCTGCCTGCTGGTTGTAATCTCAACGTTTGGAGGACATGATTGCCGATTGGCGTTTTCTCCGCTCAAACCTTGGTCTGATCTAATTCAACCTAAGTCGAGTCCAGTCTGAGTCGAGTCTAATCTGCATGGAAGCTAGTCTATGCTAATCTAATTTAGTCTAAATGTCAGTCTCATTTAATCTAAAGTCTAAATATCATATTGCCTGATCTAACTTAGGTCCGAATCTACTCGAATCAAAATCACAATCGAATTCAGTTTATGCTTTGTTCCCAGACTGTAGATCTAGTCCCGGACGTCCATCGAGGTATATCATCCGTGTGCATTTCGGCCATTCCGCACCTGGATGTTCGAAAGATCCAGAAGTTCCAAGTCTTCATTTTCACCTGTAGCTCTTCCGTGGTGGCCTACCTGTCACTTGGTGGCACAAGGGTGCCATCCTGCCTGGTGTTGGCTGCGCTGGTGCATCATGGTGCATCATCAACAAGGTAGAAGACAAAGAGGGGATACCCCCTCAACAAGCAAGAGTTTCCCACCGGAATGGTATCCCAAAGTCATGCTTTCGCTGGTTCGCGACCGAAATGTTTCAATGTTCAATGGTATCAAGGGCAGCAAAATCGATGGATTCTGGTTCCGGAAGTTCCTGCCCAGGTGGATGCTAGTGGTCCTTTCTGGCATCACTCCCGACCGAGTGGATGTGTGGGAAGGCAGGGGCCGCGCTGCTGTGGCATGCTGGGGCACATTCGGCCGCCGAGGCACCACCCATGCGAATCTATGCATGGCATGTTTTGATCGAAACATCACACAAACCAATGCTTTTCACATGCATACATATATATATAGACATGTAGGCGCTATATTTGTTTACCTGCATTTTTAGACATGTAGGCACTATATTTGTACAGATGCATCCAGAACGCTGTGGAAAAATTGTAGACATTGGTTTATGCATGCATATACAGACATATTCATTGTCATGCAAATCATAGATTTAATGTATTTACTTGCACTTCATGCACATAGACACATCATGTTGGTTTCTGATGATCGTATCTACCTGTTGGTTTCATGCCTATTTTCATTAGGGGGGAAACCACTAATCAGAAACCAACATTATTAACCACTAGTTGGCTGATTAACCACTAGTTAACCATTATTAATTAATAATTATTAACCATTATTAACCACTAGTTGTTAACCACTAGTTAACCATTATTAACCATTAACCATAATGGAGCACAACCATTATTAACCATTACTAACCACTAGTTGTGCTCCACCAGGTGTGGTGACCCTGCTGTTCTTCTTCGTGTTTCTGGGTGTAGCCTTTACTTTGGACAAGTCATTCTCCAGCGTCGAAGACCTTGACGTGGTTGAGGTACACCGGCAGTTCCTGGGCGAGCACATAGATCTGCTTGTTGTTGTTGTTGTTGTTGTTGTTGTTGTTGTTGTTGTTGTTGTTGTTTTTATGAGTTGACATCGTTTTCGGTTTTCTCGCGAGTTTCAGTGGTGCTACGCATGTCAGGAATGGCAAGGGGTGTGTCTGCAATCAACTGCGGTGCACACAAGAAGCAGGTGCATCATAATAAACTTCGCGTATGAATCTTGGTTGAAGTGTCGCAATAAATTTACACCACTTGAGATCACTTTGGTAAGACTGACTGAATCTTTGATTGAGACTTTCAGTTCACCTGATCAGTTGCTGGTTCAATGCAGCGCTGTGTTTCCGGTGTATCGGTGTATCCGTGTATCAGCTGCGCAGTCCAGAGATTTGGAAGATTCCAAACAGCTCGAGCAGAATCCTCACTGGAGATTCCCATAGCTTCCCGGATTCTTCTTGGTGCCCGGTCATCGCTTGGCTTACCCCCACCCGCACGGGAGGAGGCAGACCGGCAGATTGGTACCATCCAAGGCACTTCTATCCATCATAGACCACCTACACATCCTGCTATCATCATACCTACTGTAGATGGCGGTTTTGACGAAATTTGTCCTGCACGATTTGGAATGGTTGTTTGATCGACAAGCATATGGTTTCAAGGGGTGGTTCAACCACCAGCCAGTCACGTAGTTGGTCTTGTAGAGCTGTTTAAGGCTGTATCCTGGACATATTCGTGGAGAAAGCACCAGTCAGTTTAAGAGCTCACATAGAATCTTGGATTGGCGACATCCAAGAAGGGACCTGCTTGGATTAGTTGTTACATTAGTTGGGTGATGAAGAGATTAACAGTCAATCATCCACCCCAATTAGATTATTGGACACCATAAATCCATCACAACTGAGCAAATGCAATCATCACCTATTATCTAAAAGAACATAAGGAGAGATCCACATTCATAAGCCACCATCATTGTTTACAATAGATACCAGGTGATTTGCCGTCAAAGTAGGTGGTTTGTGAATACGGATCTCCCATTCATCATCCAAGTGCGTACCGGCTGCGTACCGTGTTTCAGGATGTTTCAGTGTATCCACTAAGGCTGGAGGCTCGATTCGGCCAGCCCGTGTCGATAGAAGGTGCC
This sequence comes from Symbiodinium kawagutii, assembly GCA_009767595.1. Taxonomy (NCBI): domain Eukaryota; class Dinophyceae; order Suessiales; family Symbiodiniaceae; genus Symbiodinium; species Symbiodinium kawagutii. The sequence continues at coordinate 135,027 of VSDK01003623.1, read as the reverse complement.
CTTCAGTCGTTCAGCCCAGCGCTGTTGTCGCTTTTCTTTGGTTTTTGTTGTCTGCGTGTGTGTGCGGTTGTTAATGGGAGAGCGGGAGATCTACCATAACTCGGTCGTGATCTATCATCAAATATGGTGGTTTCTCAAGATGGGTACCCCCAAATCATCCAATATAAACTGTCAATAATGTTGAGCCAAGCAATTTAGGGAGTTCCCTGTTTTGAGAAACACCTTCGTGGTGGCTTAGAAGGACCTCTCATTGATCATGTGTTGGTGTGTGTTGTGTCATGACCAACCGTCCGTGCAGTATCAATGGGCAAGAAATCTTCACAACGCTCTGATGACACACTATGTCACACTGCTATTTAGTTTGGGATCCAAGGGACCTCAGCTAGCACCATTATTAATTGACTGCTGCTGTTACAATATACCTGGCTGAGTCTAGTTGTGTGAAGAAATGAGGCCGAGACGTTGCAATGCAAAGCCGATGGTCCAAATCGAGGTTGATTAAACACCTGGCTTTATCAATAGTTTCAACCATTGAAGTTTCCAACAACTTCGAGATGGTAGAGAGAGATGGTGGCAAACCTCCAGGCCTCTAGGCTCCCGGAAATCCCTGCCAGGAGTGAGGGAAATGTTGATGAAGCCTTCGCTGAACCACGACACCCGGAATTCTCGGATCAGCGCCAAAGGCCGAGCCACGGATTTTCTCGGTGGGTCATGGGTATCATGCAGGGACAGATTCCCAGGGTTGACCGCCGGGACAGTTTCCCATGTTAATCCCAGGGTTGACTGATCATGTAGGGTTAACGCTCACCAGCCGGGGAATCACCAGTTACATCCACTTCCCCTCTGGTAGATTGATCCTTGCATTGATGGTCTTGCCAGGGTTTGCATATGGGTGTTGCTCTAAATAGGGAACCCTTATATAAATCATCCTTTATGAAGCATTTGTCGGTAATAAATCAACCAGTTTTGGGTATCCCAATGTTGGGAAACCACCATATTAAATCTGGTGATTTTCCATATCCAGGTGAGCGTAGAAAGTGGTGCAAGTGCTGGGCAGCCAAGGCAGCTGATTCAGCCATCCATGGCCAGGAACACCGCTTTTTTTTTGGTTACCACCATGGCTTGTGGAAATTCCCATCATTTACCATCCACCATTCTTTTCCCTTGCTGCTTATAAAGTATCCTCCACAACTAACACATCATGAACTATGAACAACGATGTCATCAATAACTACCATCAACCCATCATTGTCATTGAGCTTCACATTGTCGACCTTCCACCATATCGTCAAGCATATCACATGACCCATGGGGTATCACTCACCATTGAATCAACCCATCACATGGATCATCATCATCATCATCATCATCATCACCATCATCATCATCATCATCATCCTCCTCCTCATCATCCTCATCATCCTCATCATCCTCCTCATCATCATCATCCTCATCATCATCATCATCATCATCATCATCATCATCATCATCCTCATCATCATCATCATCATCATCATTCCCAATTCTTGGCGCTGATCCCCCATAGTTCACCCCTTCAATGAACCATTCGAGTCATCTCTGCATCAGCGTGACGGCAGGTCAGCTGCGGAGGGTCTCCACGGGCGCCAAGACGCGGACGGATTTCGCCTATGGCTTTATGGACCCCGAGGCGCAGGGGCATGGCGGGCACCCCAAGGGAGGGCACCCAAGGATACGCTAGGGCCGAAGGATATGGGGTAGGCTAGCTATAGATGCTACATTTCGGGTAAGCCAGCTAATATGCGGGGAAACGGATACTTAAGCCAGGGAATATGCGGGGAAAGCAGGTAGGGGGAATCCTGGGGCCGTGACTGTCAAATTGATGCAACTGCGGTTGCTCCTATTGATAGCTAGCAGGCAATCATGCAGCGGCGCTAATGTTATGAGAATTTGAGAGCTACAGACTGGAGCCCACAAAAACATTTATTTTTACAAAAAATCTTCATTTTTGGCATCCCCAGAAACACCACAACATCTTCACACGTTTCTAGATGTTTGTTTGTGTATTCATGTGAAACATCATTAAAATCAGCACCAAACGGCTGTGATCACCAAACAAACCCTCCAAATCATCATCTGTTTGAATTGCAGGCGCCACTGCTGCAAGAATGGTGGAATCGCATTTGGTCTACCAAAATCCAGAAAAATCAAAGACTTCAAGATGTTCAAAATATTTTCACTCCCTTTTTGTTTCGCTCGAAATATTTGCGAACCAAAATGGTGGAATTGCATGTGGTTTACCAAAATCCAAAAAGTTGGAAAAACCCTCAGTTTTTTTCGTTGTTTTTCAAAATATTTTCAAAAAATCTTCGAAATATGTTCGAAATATTTTCGAAATATTTTCGAAATATTTTCAAATTATTTTCGACATATTTTCAAACCTGGAAACCATTTTCAAATAATTTTCGAGTTGTTTTCGAATCAACAGCGCATGTTGCTTTTGTTTTTGCCATTATTGGTGTGATCGCCGCAGCGATCTTTGCAACCCGGCGGGTTTGCTGCAACAAGCCAGCATTGCACGCGTTGGCAAAATCTGTGAAAATGGAAAACAAACCTCATCAGGTTTCAACAAGATTGGTGATGATTTTGAGATGTTTGGGTTGATAATGAAAATGAAAATAAATTAAAAAAATAAATAGATCTGGATTTCCAATCTGTGGCTAGCTGAAATTCTCATAACGCTAATGGTAGACCCATGAAACCATCAGATTGTCCGCAAACCGCTGGCGAGTAAGCATCAAATATAGGGTGTTCATGGGGATCTTCTAACTTGATCCGCTTGGGGCTGTGATTCAATCCTGACAAGCAGTGAAAAAATGACCAACTGCAAGGATTCATTGTTGTAATTGCAGTGGAAAAAATGACCACCAATGACCACCAACCGCAAGGGCTGGCTTCAACACCAGCAGCATTTTTGTTGCCCATGACTTGGTCCATGACTTGCAGCCGTGGGATGCCACCAGCTGGTTGGTTCGCGGTCGGTTCCGTTGGAACTTGCGGCGAGTGAGTTCACTGATGCTTTCAACACCCTTGGGCCCTTGGGATCTCCCAGAGTGAAGCATCACACCAGGGTGCATAGTATGATCATCACTAACAGCCAAAATGAACGGAGCTTCGATTCGGACCACTGGTTCACTGGCGGGTTCTGAACCTGAGGGCAGCGACTCATAGACTCGGCCGTGGTCCGGTGCCTGGACCCCCGACCTCTGAGGTCAAGGCTGTGTCTCACCAGAAAAGTGCTGGTCTAAACCACAGAAACCAAGCTTCATGCATGGTTCAACATGGTTCAGCATGGTTCAACCTTGCGGTTGTTTTAGAGTTGGGTGGATTTCTTTGGTTGCCGTGCCCGCCGAGTTGTGAGCGCTTCAGGTGGTGGCCAGCCACGTCGATGGGTCCGTCACTCTGAGAGTAGCAGCATTGCACGGTGCACATCCTTCGCCGGTTGCTTGGCTGGAGGAACAAGCTGATGATTTCATGGTTTAGAGCCACCGTTCTCATGGTTCATGCGGTTCTGTGCCAGCATGTAAGGATCAACAAGATCTGAGTTTTTACCTCTGTAAATGAGAGGTTTTCCTCAAATCTCGTAACTCGAATTGGTGATCTCACATTTCAACCATGTTTGCTACTCGCAGGAGACAACCAATGGTTAGTGCTCGTTTCAGCCAAATATTCTGTAGTTGTCTCTGCAGTTATCATTTTCAGCCACTCTATAGTTGATCAATCTTCTGTAGTTGTTCTGTAGCTAGTTGATCAATTGAATCAATCACTTTGAGGAGCGACAGCTTCTGCCGCATGTGGTGGCAGACTGGTTGGGTGTGCCAACTGTCTGAGGTTCGGATCAAGTATCGTACCAGAAATGGTATGGCCAAGGCCGGTGAGAGGTCGCTGGGCGCTGATTCAGTGGCTGGGAGGGATGAGCTGCGCTAGGTCCATGGCTGGGCGCTACCGAGCGCCACCGATTCAATGGACAGCTCGGCAGATCCACCGCAGGAAGGGCGTAGACTCGCAATCTGATAGTAAGTAGATTTAAGTAGATGTAAGTAGCATTGAACATTGTTTGAGGAACAGCCCAGGTGATTATCCAGCCTGCTACAAGATATAAAGTGTTTTGTTCATATGGCTGTGGGTCAAAACCCCGTACCCCTGGTTCCCCTACCTTTAACCATTGTTTTCCCTATATTGTTGGTGGAAATCATCCATTAGTTGGTTGGTTAATATTGACCCATAGCCATATGTTCACTCCAGCTACACCATGACCAACAGCCAGATGTGAAGCTTTTGGTCTCAAATCTGGTACATGTTTGTGGCAAATGATGAAGCTTTCACCGACTTCAACCCGACATTCATGATGATTTGGTCGCCAATCATGGTAGACTCGAGTGATTTAAAGTAAGTTGTTTGGTCACCTCTAGTAGTTGCTGTGTCTGCTATTTAAGTCCATCTCTTTAAAGGGAACATCCCTGGAGGTGAACCGACTGCAGAAGACTCTGTGGATGGCAACCTTTGGGCCCAGTCTGTTTCAATCAACCTACCTGGTGCCACCGCAAGTGATCATCTGACAGTGCACAGGCTAGATTTGTGGTCCCTACTCATACTTCAAGAAGCTCAAAGCGAGGAAAGATCTAAACGACACATAGGATGCTCAAACTGACTCAAACCTTTTCAAAAGTATCCATCTCTTCAAAACAAGATCTAGCCCTAAACCAATCGAATGGGCTTGATCCTGGTTGACCGTCGTGGCACTGCCCGAGGTATCACCAGAAATCAGGCGTGCTGCATTTCCTTCCCGAGGACGATCATCAAGACCTTGTGTTTCTTGGCATCTGCGATTGAAGTCCTGGGAAGATCGGCAGGTGATGATCTCCTTCCGATGCAAGGATTCGAAACAAAAACCCTGCGACCGCTTCAAAGCAGCAAATATTTCTTTGTGATGGAACATCTATGCAGAAGAATCTTCCAAAGAACCATGATTCAACAATGATATGTCTTTCCAATTCTTTCCACAAACTCTGTTGATCACCAAGTGCCATTTTCAGGCTGCTTTCGGATGCATCGCTAACCGTTCCTGGTGAATAAGAGTCTGCTCAGTGCCGCAGATTCAAATGTCCTTTGGAGCTTCTACAGTTTCTGAGACTCTGAAGGTGTAGATTCATATGAATCAACCACCATCTTTTGGCAGTGAATCAATGGCTATGTCTGATGATTTCTATTTCTATAGGCGACTTGGCAACATGGATCTCCAGTAGCTTAGATTTGTTGGTTTCTAAGCAATCCAACGAGGCTAGCACTTCGAAACAGAATGGTTTTCCTACCTTGTCAACCCTCAACTGGGTGTGTACCAAGCTCCAAGCTCTGGATGCGATTTTGGATCGTCCTTGCAGACTCCCCATGAGATTTTTTTATGGAGGTAAGGGGCGGCAATGCTGGGTGTGCCAGCAACAAACTCAGATGCTCAGCAGCTGAAGTTCTCCTGCGCCCGCCCAGGATTAGCTTCAGAGACCGTCAGGGTCCGCCGGAGGAATTCTACGTGGAGCTCACTGAGTGCCTTTGGTGCTGCTCCCGCTGGTCCAGGTTCATTTCAAGGGGTGAAGGGAGCAGTTGAACAAGGTGCGAAGAGTCCAGTTGATCCGAACCAGCAACAAGAAAATCACCAAGTATAGTCAGTGAATGTTAGTGAGATGATCTCCGACATTGGTACTGACATTGGGTGTTGACTTGGTTTCAGATTGGTTTAGTGTCCCATGTTTAACCAAGTACCAACGATAACATTTGTAATTGACCAAAATTCACCTCCTCGTAGTTGGATATAACCAACCCATACCACCATGCGCACACAGTAGCTCGTTCTTCGATTTCCAAGATATTTGATAAACATCAGCAACGGTGAAGATAAGTATAAACCACAAGTACCTCAGTAGTGGTTATAATACCACCACCAAACGATTATAACCACTATGTATTATAACTATTAGTATGTAACTACTGAGTTTATAACTACAACCATGAGTACCACAACTATTAGTACCCCAGTCGTATTTTTTTCCTTGTGGCCTTCAGTGAGCCCGCCCTTAGCGGTAGCCATGGCCATGTGAGCGCTGGTGACACCAAGGATCCAAGCCGAAGGTTCTGAAGGAACGCGGAATCCGCCCTACTTCGCCACCAGCTGCTGCTGCTTGGCGTGCCCGTGGAGGGTTCACCATGGGTGGTTCCACCGGAGGTCATGGAATTAGCGATGCTTAGGCAGTTGGCGCAGGCAGTTGGAGGCAGTTGGCGGCACTGTAGGGGTTGAGCCAAACAGGTCCTTGAACTTGTGGCAGATTGGCTTGACAACTGGAGAGCAAACAGGGTCTTTCATAGCCCTTGCACACGAGGAGCCGGATGAAACTAGCAGTTTTGCAGGGGGAGAGAGAACTCTGACTGCTAATCAGTGCAATGGCAATGGAATTGCACATGAGTCTTCAGCAGTTGAATCGACCATGCGGCAGCCCATGATCAGAGCGATGTATCACCTAGCTTGGGGTTGGTCATATCCCTACCAATGGTAGATCCATATGTTAATAGCTCACTATCAGTTCAGTTCAACCATAAATATGTAATGATTTCTACCGTCAAATGCAAGGGTTTAATCAGAGTTGGATCTCCTACGAACGTTTCCACCAGCGGTGCCCTTGCTTAGTGATGGTTGATGCGCCTTGCCCTGCGCCTTGACGTCACCTGTGGCACTCTGAGGCTTGATTTGGCTCGTTGCAGACGCCCCCATGGAGGACCTTAGGATGCAAGAAATTGGCACAGTTCGACTCCTCGACATCCCTCAACTAGATGGCTATGGGTCAATATTAACCAACCAACTAATAAAGGATAACCACCAGCAATAGTAAGGAAAACAATGGTTAATGATAGGGGAACCAGGGGTACAGGGTTTTGACCCACAGCCAGATGAGTGTTACCCGTTGGTTGTCAGTCAATGCTTGGACCAATTGGTAACCCCTCTAGTAATGCACCAGCCTCCATTAACCACACTGCTAGAGGTGCTGGTCAATACTTTCAGCAACAAGGTAGGCCAGTTGGTAGCACCCGTGGCACGCCAGCTGACAAGAATTTCATGGTTAGTACTGGTTCATGCTTGGGGATTAGCCACCAACAAGCAGCTCGATTAGGCCATGTCATCAGGTCAGTTGGTTCTAGTTACCCGTATTCTGCAAACCAATCTACCGAGGGGTTACCACCTAGCGAGGATGTCAGATAAATAGCTGAGCAGCAGAGAAGCTGATTGGAGTTTACCGGACCTTCGGGGATGTCTCAGTGCTAGTGTGAAGTGCCTGTGCCCGTGGGACCATGGTGAGACATGGCGCGGTTTGTGCTGGCACTTTGCCAAGGAAACCCAGTCAGGCATCTTGGCTGAATTAGCTGGAAGGTGTCGTGATGATGTCCCTTAATTAATCTTAATTATCTTGTTTCTTCTTGCCCGTGATGCTCAGAGAAAACTGCCATGGTTGGTTCTCAAATTCTCGATCGGAACTATTGTCAGATAATGGCCGTATATTGCTTTCTGAATGATCATTGAAAAGCAGTCGACCGTTAACAAACATTTGTAAGACCTAAGTGACCTAAGTGATCTTCTCCGCATCCAATCATATGCAGAATGGTGCAAAACGCATCGGGCGTCCTCCTATTGCGAAGTGTTTAAGCCATACGGATGCCAATCAGCACCAGTGACAGCTACAGACATACGGTATCCAAATGACTCAAATGACTACGATCCTTTTTGGTAGCTGTGGCTATGGCTACAAAAATATTTAATTATAGCCAATCAGCACTATATAAACTTGATCATATCACTTCATTCCTGTGACATGCCACAGGTATTCGTTCAAAAGACTCCTCCAACGACTCTGCTCCTCCTTGAACTGTCAGCTCCGTATCATGATGGCATGAGCCATGCATTCAATGAAATAAATAAATATCATATTTATATATATATATATATATGTATGGGGATTTCTCAAGTCATGGGGCCCCCCCCACTTATCATCCTTTATACACCATTTAAGGGCCTGAACCAGCCATTTTTTGGGGTCCCTGCTCGAGCAACCTGTGCCCTCCTGGATCCCGGCAACGCAGCAGCGCCGCAGGCGACGAGTTCAAAACGACGCTGATCATGGAAGACCAAGGCCGGGACGAGCCCTTTCCAGAATCTGGCATGATTAGTGCTACTAGCTTGAGCCAATTAGCTAATAGTTCTTGAATAGCACTAAGAACTGAATAGCACTAAGAACTGGTATGATGAGTGCTACTGTCATGAATGGACTATTAGCACTATTAGGCGCAGTTAGCACTATTAATGGGCTATTGGCACGAACAGTCCTGTTAACACTAACAGGGCTGTCCGGATTAGTGCTATTAGCACTAAGCATCTATTGGAACTATGAACGCACTGTTCGGACTCCTAGCTGCACTAAGAACTGGCATGATTAGTACTACTGTCATTAATACTATTAGCACTGTTAGCACTATTGGAAATAGCACTAAGAGCTGGTCATGATGAGTACTATTAGCACTGGCGAATCATTGATAGTTCAACAATTGGTAATTTACTACTGGCAATCATTACTGATGGATAATTGATTATTTGATATTGATGATTGCGAAATGAATGGTGGTTATTCATGACAGTTTATGATCGTCAATCATTGACAATTACCTAATAGTATGAGACTATCAATTCAGAATTGGTAGCCGATTTACTACTTGCAATTATCAATGATAGGCAACTACCTATTTGATGATATGATAATCAACTTGGAATGGTTTGTTTTATACACTATACAAATGGTAGGAATATGGTAGTGATTCACCTAATGCAGCTCGGGTAATGGCTGAGTTACTGTATGGATTGTATTTGATGACTCTTGACCATTCTTGATTTATGCCATTAATTGATCAATTACTACCATTGCTGGTCTTACTGATTTTTACTTCAACCATGGTTGATCTCCCATCCATTGGTGGTTTCCAGCGGTATTCCCATGTCAACTACACAGGCGTTTCTCATATGACTATGAGTAATCTAGTTTTTAATAATTACCTATAACTCGTTGTAGGTAGTTATCACCATTAATTAATATGAATGACCTATAACTAGTTGTAGGTATACACTCTGGTGAACCAACCTGGCAATGGAAAACCTTCCCATTATTGGTGGTTTCCCAGGGTTTCTCTGTAAAATATCGTGATTTTCCATTGCCAGGTTAGTTCACCAGAGGGTATACCTACAACTAATTATAGGTTATTCATATTAATTGATGGTTATAACTACCTACAACTAGTTATAGGTAAAAAAATATTAATTGATGGTTATAACAACCTACAACTAGCTATAGGCAATTCATTTTAATCAATGGTTCTAACTAGCCTAGTTCCGCTTCTTCCCATCACTTGCATCTTGTTGGATGCTTGCCTCTGAACCTGCCCCGTGGCCACGGGGTCCTTTCTGGGGAGTTGGTTGAGTCCAACCGCTGGCCAGGATCCGATGCTGACAAGGCGCGGATTTGTTCGTGTCGTGGGGTGGTTGATTGGTCGATTACATCAAGCAGGTAACCAACCAATTTCATAGCTAGTTAATGGTTAATAATAGGGGATGATAACAAACAATTATAGGGAATATATACCAACTATATGACTATGGGTCAAGCAGTTAACCAACCAATTTCATGGGGATAGTAACCAACAATTTCATAGGGAAACCATGGTTAATGATGAGGGAACCAGGGGGACTAAGGGTTTTGACCCATAGCCAAATCTGAGAAAAAGTCAACTCTAGATGTAAATTGCAGCTGTATACGGTCGACCCCATGACTCAAGCCGCATTCCGAGCTGATTTTATCCATCAAAAACTGATGGCTCCTCCGGCTCTAACTGTGACTTGCCATGAAAGCTTCCACCAACGAACCAAATATTCCCAGTGCCAGGCACTCAATGATACCTCCTCTTGGCAGGCTCGAAGACAGCACTTGGCAGCAGTGCCCAGTCGGTTTCTCAGGGGAAAGCTGGTGGCAGCTGGGAGGTTTCACATGGCTTGTGGCTGCTGGGGGCACCTTGACACTGAACCCTGAGACATTGGTCGTTTACTTGTGCATTTTCTCAGGTTTTCTCATTTCCAGGTCAACATGGCATCTCCAAAATTTACATCGGTGCATTGCCAAAATCTGTTGCCGTCATTCGGAGATCAAAGTACTATTTGGTTCTTTTTTGGATACTAGCTGAGTCTTGCCCGCCCAAGCTCATAGTGTGCACTTCGCGCCATTCCTCTAAATGGACATTGTGTCAAGAAGCCTTGAACTCCTCTGCGAGGTTCTATCTTTCAAATGAAATAAGTTTTGCTGTCGAGGGTTATGCTACCTACACAATGCTGTAGGAATGTTCATTGTGACCATTTCTTGCATGAGCTGCAGTCACCCCAACCAGTAGAACAGGAGGTTAACTTTGGAACTTTTAGCAAAGAAGGCTGCCATTTTAGGTGCTGCTATGACTCTTCCAATTTTGATCGATCAAGACAGCA
>VSDK01003623.1:100979-115619 GCA_009767595.1 Symbiodinium kawagutii | reverse complement strand
GTAGTAGTAGTAGTAGTAGTAGTAGTAGTAGTAGCAGGAGTAGCAGTAGTGGTAGTAGTAGCAGTAGTAGAAGTAGTAGAAGTAGTACTAGTAGTTGTTGTTGCTGCTGCTGCTGTTACTGTTCTTCTTGGTCGCCTTGGTTCCGGTGGAACTATCTGGTGGTTCAACCGGTCAACCAACGGTCAACCAACGGTCAACCAACGGTCAACCAACGGTCAACCAACGGTCAACCAACGGTCAACCAACGGTCAACCAACGGTCAACCAACGGTCAACCAACGGTCAACCAACGGTCAACCAACGGTCAACCAACGGTCAACCAACGGTCAACCAACGGTCAACCAACGGTCAACCAACGGTCAACCAACGGTCAACCAACGGTCAACCAACGGTCAACCAACGGTCAACCAACGGTCAACCAACGGTCAACCAACGGTCAACCAACGGTCAACCAACGGTCAACCAACGGTCAACCAACGGTCAACCAACGGTCAACCAACGGTCAACCAACGGTCAACCAACGGTCAACCAACGGTCAACCAACGGTCAACCAACGGTCAACCAACGGTCAACCAACGGTCAACCAACGGTCAACCAACGGTCAACCAACGGTCAACCAACGGTCAACCAACGGTCAACCAACGGTCAACCAACGGTCAACCAACGGTCAACCAACGGTCAACCAACGGTCAACCAACGGTCAACCAACGGTCAACCAACGGTCAACCAACGGTCAACCAACGGTCAACCAACGGTCAACCAACGGTCAACCAACGGTCAACCAACGGTCAACCAACGGTCAACCAACGGTCAACCAACGGTCAACCAACGGTCAACCAACGGTCAACCAACGGTCAACCAACGGTCAACCAACGGTCAACCAACGGTCAACCAACGGTCAACCAACGGTCAACCAACGGTCAACCAACGGTCAACCAACGGTCAACCAACGGTCAACCAACGGTCAACCAACGGTCAACCAACGGTCAACCAACGGTCAACCAACGGTCAACCAACGGTCAACCAACGGTCAACCAACGGTCAACCAACGGTCAACCAACGGTCAACCAACGGTCAACCAACGGTCAACCAACGGTCAACCAACGGTCAACCAACGGTCAAACATTCCGTGAACGAACTGTCAACCATCAACTGCCAAAGTGTCAACGATCAACCAACTTTCCCACAACCAACCATAACCGACCACAACCGACCACAACCAACCACAACCAACCACAACCAACCATAACCAACCAATATAAGCAATCTAACCAACGATACCCAACCTCAATCAACATTGCCCCTCCCGTCCTTCCCTAGGTGTTCCCAGGTACCCTGTCAGCTTCCAAGGCAATACTGTGAATGTTTTGCTGGGCATGGGCATCAGCTGGACCATCGGATCCATCTACTGGGCCATCACCGGGGTCAACGATGAACCTTGGACCAGAACCGGTCCCAGCGTTGGACCGGACTCGAAGATTAGGAACCAATTTTATCCAATTTTCACGGTTTTTCTTTAAGGTATTCTGAATTCGGAATTCTCACTAAGGCATAAATGCTTTGCAAGGAATGGTGTTTGACAACACAACTTGCAACAGAGACACAATGAATTGTGGATTCTCAACACCTGTGGTGCTTCATGTGTTCCTTACCAATCTACCTTTTCTGTGTTTAAGACCATTCATGGTTGATAAGGTGACTGGGAACCCCTTGAGAAAGGGGGCTTATGGTTTATCAATTGTTGCTTTGAGTTGCCAAAGCCCAGTGGGATGGTGGCTGGGCCCTGCTGGTTCATCCCAACACATTCTCCGAGTTGATATCAATAGCTCAGTCGAAACTGATGGCCCTGACTGCGAACCTCAGCACCGGCTCAGGAGTGGAGAAATCATCAGACGGTGCATGGGAGCTATGCACAGTGGGAGCCTCGTGGGAACTGTTGGTTTCTGTGGGGAATGTTTGCATATGCGGAGGCGGGGGTTGAGAGGGGTTCAATTTTTGGGAGCACGGTAGGCTTGTGATATGACAAGGATCATGAGAGTTACTATTGGGAGTTGTATGAAGTGGATAGTCAAAGATGATACTGCAGAATGAACTGGAATTTCAGCAACTGGTTGGAGTGGAATAAGCTACGAGTGTTGGGGATGTAGTCAATGCCGAAGCCAGCAAATGGGATTACGAACCGGCTTATCATCGTTTTTTGGTTTGTCCTGGGAGGAGTGGCTTGAGCGGCCATGCATACAACTCAGAATCGGTCATAATCCCAACGCACAGTAGTGATTCTCAGTCATCCCCCAAAACAAATCATCACACCGTTGGTGACTCTTGTTGGTCATTACTCTTCACGTTGGATGTTGATGATAGGTCGCGTACCCTACCCTTCCAGTTACTTCTATAGTAAGTAACCAGCTGGTTGCAACCATTGCCTTTTAAGGTTGGTTACCTACTATACATGTACTCGGAAGGGCAGGCTTATGTAGAATCCATACTTCGCCTCGCAAAAATGGAGGACGGACCTGTGGGGTTGCCAGTCGCTTCATCAGTTGCAGCCCTGCTAGACTCAGACGATGTCGACCATGAACACGAAGATCCACGGTCGAAATGATCCAAAGAAAGAGATGGTTGATGGCTAGTGACTCCATGTTTGGTAATCATTAACAATGGGGATCATTGTGGGGTTTAAACGATGGCTAATTAAATAGAGGATAATACCAATAGACCTTATTTGGTTAAAGAAGTTAACTATTGCTTAACTGTGGCTAGTGGTTAAACCACAGGTCAATGGATAGATTTCTTCACAATTTGTTAGCCATGAGCTATTGCTAACAATGTTTAAGCAGCAACCATTGTTGTTACCAATCTTATCCCGCTGTTGTGAACCCGTAGCCATTGTTGAGCATTAAGCAAAGATAAAACCATTACTGGATATAGAGTCAACTCTTGTTGGTGACTTCGCAGCTCCTCGGTAATTTGGCAGTGGGTCAGTTCACCCTGCACCCCTGGTTCCCTCATCTTTACGCATTGTTTTCACTATTGTTGTTGAGTATTGTCCCCTATTATTGTTGGTTGATACTGACTCAGCTCGCCATATCCCAGTACACCAGCTACACATCACATCATTAATGAATTTGTTGGTTATTATCCCCCATGATTATTGGTTGGTTAACTGCTTGACCCGGTCGCTCGCCATCTATAGTTGGTATATATCCCCTATAACTGTTGGTTATCATCCCCTGTTATTAACCATTAGCCAGCTAGTTAACCATTGGTTGGTTGGTTAACTGCTTGACCCGGTCGCTCGCCATTTCAGAAACACTGAGGCTCTATTTGGAGGGCAATCCCAGCGGAGGCTTCATCGTTTCTGCAGGCGAGATCAGGGCAGGAGGATCTTGTGGCTGAGTGAATCTTGTGGTGCAGACTGGTAGTTGCTAAGCTGGAAGTGGAAAATCAACGAAAATCAACTGTTTATAGTGGTTTAATTTTTAATGGTTGACCTATTATAGAAGACAAAGTGATTCTAGCTTCCACCTTATGATTTGAAGGTTTATTCATCAGCAATTAATATCAGTTCGCAGCGGTTCAGTGTATGATTATTAATAATTTGATGAACCGTGGTCCACCCCATGCGATACCTTTTTTATCGATATGTAGATCAGACTCATTGCCTGTGTGGTGCCTGATTAGTATAGAAATTACATTATCATACATCGTATTGTGTATCCATCATCACATTGTGCTACCGCAGAGGTATCATAATAGCATCACGTCTATGTTTTATTACATCAGGATAGTTACAATATAACAAAAATATGGTCATAATTACAACATAATTGTAATATCAATCATCAATCACATCAACTAGTTCAATGCTATATCAAATCAGCTCAGGTTTAAGGTTCATTTTTTGATCGTCTTCGATTTCTGGGACATTCAGGCACCATTGGTCCGACATTGCGTTAGGCGCCATCTCCTTCTCGGTTACGGCCTTTGCCGTTCTGGCGATGATCTGCGTTGCACTGTTGCCACGGCAGCACGTGAAGACGATGAGTTGTGATCAGATCACCCGCGGTTGTTGTTGTGGTTGTTGTTTCTACATGGATCTACATGGTACTGTTCTAAGTCGTTGGTCGTATTTGTTGGTGATTGCGGTTGCGGTTGTCGTTGTTGTCGTCGTTGTGCCGATGCTGTTGTGATTGTTCATTGTTATTGTTGCTGATCTTTAGGTTGTTTCCAAGCAACCACTAGCACTTCTGTGCTGTTTCTTTTGTTTGTTTCCTTTTCAAAGAGTGATTCTGAGCGCCTGCTTATGTGCCACGATCAGAGCTGGCCCAACCTACCTGGTCTACCTGCTTGTTCGCTTCCCGGGTCTATGGGACCCTCACAACTCCCACCTGGAATTGCAGCAAGCACCAAGTCATTAGATCCTGGTGTGGGTGGTTTTGTCAACTAGATTTTGTGATCAATGACTTGGATGTGTACTCTGGCTGGTCCAGGAGCCGTTTGGGGTATCCCTCTAAGGCGCCCTAAACGGGAGCAAAGCCAGGAGCTATCAGAAGTGCTTGTGACCAAATGGTAGTCATTCCCGGTCAGTATTACACATGGTTGGGATGTTGGGATGGGATACCTGTGCCTTCACGTGGGTCTTTCTCAAGCCATAGGCGTACCCCCAAATCATCCTATATTAGTTATTTATAGAAATAAACTCGCCGTTTTTTGGGCTCCCCATTTTGAGAAACCCTCATGTCTTTGATGGTGCATCATCCCGATGGTGGTCCTCATAGTTCCTAGTGATGACGCACGATCTATGAGATACCCCACTTGGCGATGTCCCAAGGTGAGCTTGAGGAATTTTGCCCAACTGGGAATCCAAGAAGTTCTGGATAGATTGGACCATTGAAGATACACTCATTGATTTTGATGGGATATTCTTGGTTGTATACTGTTTCTTCTGGGATGATGTTATAATAATCAACCAACAGGGAATTGGGAATAGATATACATAAACATAGATTTGATATCTTACATATACACTATTTACATAGATATGAATTGTATATATGCCACATGGTATAGGGGGTACTCTCCAGGCTTTTCAATGAACATGTCCAGTTGCTTGCTTTGCTGGAGGATGTCCACACTTCGCCACTGATGGCATGTAGAGAAGCAACTTAGACAAGGATGTCTTTGCAAAAGGCCATGGAATCCCACTAGTCACGAGATATTCATTGTTTGGTGGTTCTGTTTTTTAATGGTTAGAAGTTAGAACATGTTAGAACTATCAACTACTGGATATCTTAGTCTCCATAGCTTGGTAGTTTGCTTGGGACCGTTACTGCAACGGTTGCTGCTGCCTTGCGCCTGGTTCGTTGCTTCCCCGGTAGCTGCTGGTAGCTGCTGAGGCTCTTCACCCGACGACAAGTCTATGGTGGGGAGCTGGGAGGCCCCAAACCTGCCCAGAGGAGTGGCTGAAACGCCGCCGACGAACCGAGCTTGTTTGAAGGATTGATTTGACTGGAGAAAGTTGGGTTTGAGAACAACAAAAATATGGTTATAACTAAATATAACTATATATATAACTATACATATATATAATATGGTTGTAACAATCCATGATCTCAAGGGGATATTTGGATAACAATAATTAGCTGGTTAATAGTTAATGACAGGGGATGATAACTAACTACTATAGGGGATATATACCAACAATATGGCCAGCTGGGTCAATATCAACCAACTAATGGTGGATGATCACCAACAATTTCATAGGGAAAACAATGGTTAATGATTGGGGAACCAGGGGGACTAAGGGTTTTGACCCACTGCCATATAGCATATTCCAACTATAATATCTCGAATGATGATAACCCACCAAGGGTGACTTTGGGGGTTCGTTGTCGGATACCCACGTTGTGGTGGTCAGATTGAACTCATACACAGGTGATATACACACACCACAAGTGCGCAACCAATCTGGTTGCATATTGTACCCCTAGATATGTTTTGCTTCCGCTGTCCCCAAAGGAATGTGGGTCACGTAGGGTGTGCTGGAGACCACAATTGTGACCAATCTTGGCAGGGGCAAATGTGGAGGCTGGTGGCTTGGACCTCCAGTACCACAAAGCATCATTCGTTGTGTGAGGTCGGTTCAATCTGCACTTAGATTTCAAATGTTCACCAACCAAAAGGGGTCTTGGCAAGTCATTTCTTAGGATTTGAATGTTCACCAACCAAGCCTTCTCGGCATGTTGGCCCCACAATTTCAAGCCACAACAGATATAGCTTTTGCCATCGAACGAACTATGGCTTGTCTCAAGTCTTTTGCCTCCAAGTTCTGCCAGAAGGCGCACTCGAATCCGCAGGAGAGACAGCCTCATTTGCCTGTTCCTTTGGGTCTTGCAACTTGGCTGCGATCATGCACATATTTGGGCAACGTTTAGCGATCACTCCAAAGTGGAATAGAGAAGCACCAGATTTTCACAGAACAAATGCAAAAAGCACCAGGAAAGTAGTGGATCGTCCTGTCCATCGAGTCGAAAAAGGGGACATCTGTCACTTACAAAGCATGTAGCTCGGATGATGGCGATGGCTGTGATGTGGACCCTCTAGCAACCCGTTCCCAATAATAATTATTGACCGACACCTCCTCTTCTAAAGCGTAAAACGGTCAGGGTAGGGGTTCTGTCACTCACTTCCTCCCATGGGCAGAGCCAGCTGCAGCGTGTCTCCAAGGTTCTTAGTGGCAAATATCGTGCAACTTGGCCGCAGTGTTGAGGCTTGTCAGTGACCAAAATAGAGCCGTTATGATGCGGATTTACGAAAGCGGCGCTGATTTTGTACCAGTAGGGATGGTCACAAGCCCTATTTTCGTTGGGGCTTCTAATAGCACGAACAGCGCGATTGATAGTGCCTGGAATTGCCTGGATGACCATAGCCTATGATATGTTTAGATCACGGCGCATTAGTTGGAATCCCAGGTGGCATATGCCTACGGTTCTTAGGCATAACTCCGTGGTGCTGGTTGTTCTAAGGAGGGATTCGAGGCCCCTGCATCCGCAGGG
Source organism: Symbiodinium kawagutii (assembly GCA_009767595.1). Lineage (NCBI taxonomy): Eukaryota > Dinophyceae > Suessiales > Symbiodiniaceae > Symbiodinium > Symbiodinium kawagutii. The sequence goes on along the minus strand of VSDK01003623.1, from coordinate 108,565 downwards.
GCGTCATCACGGCTTGGTTCAGGTGTCCAACATGACTTCTGATCATCAACCCACCATGACTCAGCCATGGCCAGTGGGTAGTATTCAGTTTATTGGATATTTGGTGCTTTCTCAAACAAGGGGGGACCCCCAAATCATGCTGTTGATTAACCAATTATTGCAATAAACCAACCTCCCATTTTGGGGGTCCCTTATTTTGAGAAACCACCATTTGGTCTAGATTGGTTGGTTGAGTAGCGGTGTTGCTGGTTAGAACGGTTGGGCAATGCTTACGTTCACCGCATGATGGCAAGGTACGATCAAGTCAGATGACACCGCAGGACGCTGCCAACGGTTCGTTGCGAAGCAGCTGAAACTGGGGTGACCTACCAGTGATGGCTACTAAGAATCACTAGCCACAGACAATGACTAATGATGATGAATGATGGTGGGTGATGGCCGACCATCCATGGTTCGGGGGAGGGGGTTTGGGACGCAACCATGGTTTTGTTGGCGTTTCATTTTTTTAAATCCGCAATGTCAACCAAGGGTTGGTTGACTCCTACGTTTCATAGGGTCTGAAACCACCAGCCAGCAATGATGGTTGATCATGGTTGGGGTCAACCGTTAAACACAGAGCCTTAAGCAGTGCCAATCATGAGACCGATACCAGATTCAATTTGGACCACTGGTATAGGCTAGTGTGGGAGGTATACATACCGTATATGATATGATATGATATGATATGATATGATATGATATGATATGATATGATATGATACGATACGATACGATACGATGTGATGTGATGTGATATGATGTGATCGATATGTCTATACCTAGATAACATGCCCAATGAGTTTCTTTTCCAATTAAGATGTTGGAGAACCAACCAATGCACTGTTCAAGAACGGTGCGTTTGCGTGGCTCACCATCACAATTGACAATGGTGTTTGGGTGATGCCAGAAATTTCCGATTGTCACCAATCGATTTTCGAGAGAGTTCCTGCATCTCAATGGTGTGTTTCGTTGGCAATTTGGAACACAATCCGATTCAGCTTCATTTCAAGTGTGGATTTGGAACAGCTTGGTCAAGGTGGTTGGCATTCACCACTATGAACCAACATTCACAAGCTTTTTGATCGAAACTGTAATCATTAAACTTTGAATCCTTTGCAGAAGAAAGTGATTGACCATAAACCGGAATCATTATATATTATCCTGAACTCCTGAACCATTACTCCACCAGTATCAACAAACATTTGACAATGAACCATTGACCTTAGCCGTTGATTTACCATATCACCCTTAGCCATCCTTAGGCAGCAATCCCTGACCATGAACCGCATTGGCGCCACATTTTTTCTCCAGGCCTTTGCCCAACGTAGACGAAAGGGTTGATCAGTAGCAGCCATTATTGGGTCCACTGTTAACCATCAGTTAACCATCTAAATCCGTTGCTTTTGTCATCCTGTTTTGATTTGTTCAGTTTGCCCTGAAATCTGGTGCATGAGAGACCGTGAGCCATCAGTTAACCATCAGTGGAACGATCCATGCAACCAACAGTGGATAGGTGATATTAAGGGTTGATCAGTAGTAGCCATTCATTGATGGTCATTAGTTATACAATCTGCTTCAATGGATGGCTATAACCATGCTATCTCATAACCCTTATTAATCTTACAAGCATTATTAGTTATCTCACAACCCTCAGTTATTGATCTCTATAACCATGCTTATAGTTTAACCACCCTTTCCATTAACCATTTGTTCGCCGGCAATGAACGATCCTTGCCCCAGGAAGTCACAACGCACTCGTGCCGTGCTTTGCTGAGCAAGACATGCGACGAGCTTCCCGGGGCCCTGCCCTGTAACGGCTGCGGTCGAACTTGGTCCCGAAAACGGATGAGTTGTTGGGAGACACCGTGGTGATTCAACCGGTGGAAAACTTGAACCACGCAGCAAGATCCACTGAGGTATTGGTTCTGATGGTAATCCGTGATGATGCTTGGTGATTCTGATGGTTCATGCTGCTTACTGTCGTTTTTCAAACATTGAAAACGGTTGATGAATGCTTCATGATTGGCTGCAAGAATTATGAACTTTTAATTGATCATCTTCAACCAAGTTGTTTTCAATTAGAACCATCCACCAGGATCTTGATGATAATGACTGGTTTTTTAAGCGTTATGTAGCTATGCATCACTGGCCTTTCCGGCTTCACCAGGTGCTGATGGGTAGTGGCGATGATGTTTGGTCATGCTATTTGAACAGGTCAGGAAAGTGGCTGCGTTCCAACTCAGATGTACTAAGAACCACTTCCCTGAGCGGCTGGTGTAAGTGGTTGATCTTACCTAAATAATACATACATAAATAAATAGATGAATAAATGAATCAATAAATACATCTATTAAACAACAGATATATGAACACAAAAAGCTACTTGGAGAGCCATCTGGAAGAGGAATATCACCGTGTTCAGTAGGTAAACCGTCTATAAATGACATGGGTTTTCCATGCAACCAGGGCAATGTTTGCCAGAGAGTAATCATTCTTACCTATGATCAATCCTTACGAACCATAAGTTAATCATCAATTAATCATTATTGATCATGATTCACCACCATCATGAACCACCACCAACAACCATCAGTGAACCGATGAATGTGATCCTTTTCAGGCCTGCTGCTGTTCCGTTTTCGGACTGTAAGGCGCGTATCGATTTCAGCAGAGCTTCCGCTTCTGCTCACGTGGAAGCATGCGGGGGAGCTGAACCATCAGTATGTATGATTCCTGATAATTGTTGACAATTATCGTTAACAGTTGTTGTTTAATTATTTTGATGGTTAAGTGATGATTCTTCATGATCACGGTTCTCAATGATTAAAGATCGTTAAACACTCACCACGTTCATTAAGGATGCTTCTAAACATGATACCTGATGATTGATCGAAAAAGTGTTGGCTGATTGTGGTCGAACTGCACCCTGATTCACGTACTTCGAGTCATGATGTCAAGCAACACATGTACGGTGAGGTGTGGTGGTGCATCATACGGGTGGTTCGACCACCAACCATCTACCAGGTTGGTTGGCTGCCATGACTCCACGGCAGACTGGCCTCAGTGGTGGTGCATAGATGGTGGATTCTGTACGATGGGAAGATCCGCGACGCATGTTCCACGTGTGGACGCACAACCGTCATGTGCCATGCCGACGCCGCACAAATGTGCTGGTTCTGTGGCTTTTTGTCCTGGCTACGGATGTTGCAGATTTTGCAGCAGATGATGTGTTTAATTGATGGTTTGTTGGGTAGTTCAAGGTTAGTTCAAGGTTAGTTTATGGTTAGTTCAAGGTTAGTGCATGGTTAGTTGACACTAGTGGTGAGTTAATGATCATTGATGGTTGATGGCCAATGATGGCTATGTTAAAGTCTTCTGATCTGAGGCATCGAGACACATGGATTCAGGTCGATATTGGTTTTGGGACGTGCAAACATATGATAGGCAGATTATCTGGTAGATGTAAGCCAAAGATTTTGCTTAATTGGCCGCCCCCCCCCTTTTTTCAGGATTTGGGTTGCGCTTTCTCATGATGAGTTCTCATTTCGGAGTCCGGTTTGCTTCGGGTTTTCTGGTAGGATATGATTAAGCAATATTAATCATTCGCAGCAATAATAGATCTTTGCTGACCATTATTCACTATTTTTTGCCAATCATGATCAATTAATGAAACACTGACATCATTGATCATTCTGAAACAAGAATTACCGTAAGCATTACCAACCCATGAGACCCGGTATGCCCCATCATTTACTACCCCCTAGCAACATCAACTATTCACTGCCATAGGCACTGGGCCACACCCGTGGAGCAGAGCACGCAGTCAACCAAGACGCATGTATGATATGCGTGTGATATATGCATATCATATGCAGGTGTGCACAGATGACATACATATGAATCATAATGAATCATATAAATGTGTTCACATGTGCTTACATGCATGTAATCATCTATATATGTACATGTTAATGCTTTATTTGTCTCGTATCGTACAAATTTACATACATGTACATATCTTTCAGAACAGTTTCAGGCTATTCTGGAGCTCGGCTTACCATACACGAAATAAGAAGGACATAATGACATCATGAATACATTTGGATATGACAACATGTTTTAATTTATCTAATTTGAAAATGGCTGGGTTACTAATGGATCTGTACAGTGTGAGCCATATCTTAATACATATTATTATCATTACCAATGGATCATAATTACCCATATCTTGCATCCGGTACTGGGTTTAATTGTGTATATGAAAATGACCGGGTTACTAATAGATATGTAACCAGTGACTGAGTACATATCATCATTGCTAATGGATCATAGTCATCCAGATCTCAATACTGGGTCTCATTATATAAGAAAATGACTGGGTTACCAGTGGATATGATATGTCATTTTCTACCTATTCATATCAATCATGTGCTACAACATTGATGGACAACTGAGTCCAACTCCCATGTCAACCGCCGCGCGTTTCGCGTGGTTCTATTTCCGTGGCCAGCGCGAAACGTCTCGTCTCGGGGACGGGAGCAGCCCCGAGGCCGGGTGGGTTCCATGGATGATGTGGTTGCTTCCTGGCAGTGCCTAACCTGGAAGCTATTTCGGTCGAATATTTACAGGGAAAACCCAGCTGGTTCCATTGGTGGATTTTCCATGCAACAGCGATGTGAGCGGAGAGTAATGCAATGTTTTGAGGATGCGGTTTGGATGATACACATGTCAAACAGTGTTAAGCCAGAATGAAACTAACCTGGGTGAGCCGTGGGGTACCGTCACGGGAAAATTCCCTAGTGGTGGCCTGAATTTAAGAGATGGCAGCAACGGCTGCCAGTGCTCTGTTGATGTGTTCGCTGCAGGATACCACCTGGTGAAGTCCGTACTGTAAATGGTTCCCTTCACGTGGATAACCAGCATCCTTACAACGATCTGACTGCAGCATCATTTACTTTTACACTATCACAGCATCCAAACAATGGTGTAAAGTGCATTATTGAAGATGGACAATTCTCTTAAATGAGTAGTATATGAAGTGGGCCGAAAAAAAAGCCAATGTCACAATGTCCATCAAACATTGAGAGAATTTTCCACATTAAAAGATTGTGTACTCCGAAAATGATGGTTCCCCACTACAGAGGATGATCATTCAATGATGCGTCAGAGCAAAAAACAGTTTGTATATCGTCATAGTGTTGGTTGTATGTTGGCCCACTTATGAACCACAAGTAATTACCATCCACCATTGTCAGGCATGACTTGTTTTGTTCGTGCTGCTCACAGTTGGTTATGAACCAGGATCAACTGACCGTTGTTGATTTTCCCGTTTCATCAGCATTCAATGTGGGCTCCTGACCGTTCACAAGTTGGTTTGTAACCGAGGCTTAGGCCGACCTACCAGTCATGGGTGGCTGCTAGAGGCCTTTCCTTAGGAACTGTAGAGGTATCCCTATTGCTATGGTCAGTTTGGCATAATTGCTTGCAACACCTGAAAACCCAGGTAACTTGGGGTTCGTTCACCTACCCTATCGGATGATTTACTATGGCTATATCCCAAGGAACTACCCCCCAGCTATGCTTACTAGGCTAGTTGGTGGTTTGATTGACATTGTTTTACTTTCCCTAGCAATAACAATTGCTTGGTTGACAGATATTTTTCATAGGGCTGGTTCAACCACCAACCACTAGGGGTTATAACCTGCCTTATAAGGTGCCATGCCATGGTCATATCATGTCCCAGGGAACCAATCTCAGGCCCTCAATGCCCAGTACCCGGTCACTCGTCTCGGCAGGTGGATTCCCGTGAAGCGACGTCACGGATGGGTGTCGCGATTGGTGTCTTCGGTAAGCCAATGTAAGCCATATCTTGAATGACAGCTAGTATACAGAGTATGTATATGTATATGTAATATGTATATGTAATATGTATTTATATATGCATATGCGCGTAGATATAGAGTGATATACAAATACATATGTGCATAGACATAGAGTGATATACGAATATATGTATGTATCTTCATCATCGTACTAGTAGAAATATCCATCAAGTAGATTCCAAAAGTACGTTCAGAACCCTACTCAAAAAGTTTGGTACTGTGCAAGGCATAACCAACAAGTATAGTAGAGTATAGGTGTGTCAAATACCCACAAACTTTCGATGATTTTAGTACTAAAGACTATCGTCCGCGTGTCCCTGAGCACCCCCCGTTCTTGGGGAACGGCTGGGGAATACCTTCCTTTCATATCCAATCTTACTCGACAGGCATAACCAGACTTGTCAGCTACAAGGGATATCCATGAATGACCAACAAAAACTCCAATAGTTTTCATTTTTGTCCGGAAAGCGCCATGCTTGGGTACAGCAGGTGGCAAGATCATTTGAAGGGATGCTACTCTACTGCTGCAGGTGCGAGACGTTTCAAAATACGAGATACTTCCCATGGTAACAAGCAGCTCATGCTTTGGCCCATCATCATTGGACAGTTGTACCCCTAAGATGGACTCTCCCCTGCTGTTGGGCACGACCTGGTTTTTGCATGCCTGATTTTATCTCAGAACGGTATTCTCTATGGTCATGTAGTATGGGCAGAGCTTGGTAAGTTCACTGTTTTGTCACTTCGCAATGACTTTCTTAATATGGTAGGAATCCTGCTGGTGAGAGGAAACTGTACCAATTGCCAAGTTGGACCTTTGCGGTTTGGCAAACTTTACCACCTGTGCAGCAACAGGGTTCATAATAGCCATATGAGCTTGAAATACTTCTTGACCAACCATTATAGCATAGCTTAGGATAGGGGTATCTTTGATATCATGGAGATTCATGGCGTATTTTGGTTGTTTGTTCTTGGAGTTTGCACTGAGACGACAGGGATCCACGCTTCGAATCATTCTCGCAGCAAGACTCGCGGCTGAGAGGAAGTGTGTTGTGGCGCAACTTGGGGGGCCTCTTTTGGAGGTCCCTCCGAACCGCAGTTACAATCTCAATGGTCATGACATAGGTGCGATCACTGGATTTAGAAATGATTTGTTTTTTTTCATTGCTTCGTGAAAATAAGTCATCATAAAAACCACATGTAGCATGTTTTCTGCTGAAAAGTCATCTCTAAAGACGTCAGAACTGGTGGAGAATGAGGCAAGTCAACAAGTGGAGATGGAGGCACCTCTGTCGGGAAGACATGTGTTCATAGTAGGCACCAAAACCCAGCTATGACCGCAGGAATCTCAGCGGATTTCAGGCAATGTTAGATCCGTACTAGCCCACTTGTTTGATGGTAAATCACGAGCTGTTGATTTCTCGAGCCATAAGGGACTCCCAAATCATCAATCAATAATCATTTTCAGTAATAAACCAACCATTTTTAGGGTACCCGTAGTATGTCTGTACCATCATTCTAGATAGAACCGACTAACATGAAGTATAGAAGTTGTTCCACCTAGCCCTCCACTTAGCCACTGGCCGTTGGACATCACCTTACGGACTCTCGGCCGAACGAACCGCTCGAACTCGTCTCACCGCCGAGACGCCACCGCCGCACCGCAGC
>VSDK01003623.1:78597-95190 GCA_009767595.1 Symbiodinium kawagutii | reverse complement strand
CAAAAACGAGCATGAAAGGTCATTACAAGAGGATTGAGGAGGACCTTGCCAGCATGGTGCTGGAGTGGAAAAGATGGAGGTATGACAAGATTGACATCAAGGACGACAGTGAAAGAGACAGAGAAAGTAATTTCTGCAGCAAATTTAGCTTGAAGGACGGCCTCAAGCCACAGTACAACCGGAAATTTGACAACATCGAATGCAAGGAAGATGGTTGGTATGTGGATGCTCCTAAACTGCGGGACACTTTGAGGGACATGCACTTCAGGAGAGTGCAGTTCAGTGAGATGATACCCGTCCTGAAGATGTTTACAGGTTTGGCCTTGTATATTCCCGGTCAAGAGCACTTTGAGTTGCAAAGTGGCAAGGTCCTACCACAATATTTGGAGCTGGGCCCTTTCTCTTCGTGGATCAATGGGGAGACAGAGATGCAGGAAGGCAACATGGACCGCCTGGCCTACCCCGATGAGGAGGTCCCTCAGGTGCACGGTCAGCGGTGGGATATTCTGGAAGTGAAGAAGGATCGCATGCTCGACCAGATGATCTTCAAGACAGATTGGGAAATGTGGACTCGCGTGGTCTTGAAATATCCGGAAATTGCTGGAGGCGACAAATCTCAGGAGATGAGGTTGCCCTATGATCAGTGCGGTCTACACTTGGGATTTCGTGAGGGCATGCTTCAGAGTTGGATCACCTTTGAGATAAAAAATCTCACGAAAGTGTGGAATGCGACAGGAGAAGCCCAAGGTTACTTTAATACAGGCGCCTACGTGTGCGGCCTCTACAAGTTCCAGCAGATTACCAAGATTCGCTCGGATGCCAAACTCTCGGGGGATGCCTTCATGGTCAACTTTAAGTTTGTACCCGGAGAGGCGCATCGTTGATTGCAGCAGATGCAGCCATCGCAGAAGACGATGTGTTGGCAGCCTGCTGAAGTTCCAAACAAGCTACTGAAGACAAGCTGAAGCCTCAGCCACAAAAAAAACTGCTGAACTCGATCTATCTATGAAGTCATTTGGTGTGGGAAGTGAATGCCCAGTAGGTGAGAGCCCTGGCCGCAACTGGAATCACCAACGTGTGGGTGATCCACCGTGTTATCCCCCAGGAGGTACTTGTTTTTCGTTTTCGTCTTGCAAAAAACCCTGATAATTTGTGTTTCTTTTGCATTGTGGCCCTTTATGTCTTTTCGTTTCCTCTTTCAGTTCTCATGATCTGCACAAGGGTTCTAGGGAGTTTTCCCCTTTAAGTGTTCTTCTCTTTTTGTGTCACACAAGACCCTGCAGGGCCGATTTTCAGAAGGCATTCATGCGAATCCATTTGCCTCGTCCATTTGGGTGTTTCTGAAAATAAGGGTCCCGTCACATCATCCAGTTTCTGAACCGTTGACAATCAACCCAACATAGCTTTGGGTCTCCCCATGGCTTGAGAAACCACAAATATTGGTCCTATTGTTGCTTATCATCCCCTATGATCGATCATTATCCCTTATAAAACCCTATAAAACTATCATTAAACCACCATTCAACCACCATTAAACCACCATTAAACCACTATAAAACCACTATAAAACCACCATTAAGCCATTACTAAACTCCATTTGTGTCCTAAGGTAAGGTGCCATTGCTGGCCACATGGGAGCCGGTCGCCATCGCGGCCCTGTGCCAGGCCTTCCGTGGAGTTGGACTTCGATGCGCGAGGCGTTGCGCCCGAGGGCTCCCAGGTGAAGCTTTGCAAGACGAGTTTCATGGAGGCGCCAGGGTGCAGCCAGGGGCCGTGCCAGGGCGCAGGGCAGGGGGGGAGGGCAGGGGGGAGGCCAGGGGGGGCTAGGGGATAGGTTGATGGAAGTGGAGGTTGATGATGCTGCAATTTTTGGGGTTGGAGTTTGGGAGAACGCGATGGGTGGATGGGTTGAGGGTGATTTTGGTCAGTTTCTTTTCGACCTTTGAATCCGTTGGTCTTTGAGGTACTAAGACCACCAGCCCAACCCGTCGACCTTGGAGAATCAGTCACCCTGCAACGAAGCATCAAGTATGGGTTGATGATTCGTTGGAACTGTGGGATTTCCAGTGGGTGTCAGCTCAGAATCAAACCTGTATCTTTAAGTAACTATAGGTTCTGGATCCAAGCCGCTGTCCGTTGGAAACGGTCCAGTTAGGTCCGGGTAATAAGTAATAATAGGGTTATCTTCAATCAATTTCCTAAAAAGCGTACAATTTCATAAGATGACGTCTCCAAACGGCATCCCTTTAAATGAAAGGTTGCAGCACCGGGAGCCAGGCCAGACGGCGCCATTCCATGGCCATCGCCAAAGCCACAAGGTGCGCCGCAGTGGTGAAGGGCGAACTCATGGTGAACTCAGGTTGAAGATTAACCCGTGATGGAGAATGGCTGATTGATTATCTGCCATTAGGTAAACCCTCAAATTATTAGCAGATAATCAATCAGCCATTATTATAATGGGGGTTATTCGCCATTATTTGTGCTTATAACCCCCATGTTGGGTCACATTTACCACCACCGCGAAACCGAGGTTTCGCGGCACGAATCTGCTGCAAATCATCGGGGTGGCCTTCGGATGGTGCGCCACAAGCGACGGGGGAACAGGGAGCCGTTTCGGTATACCAAGTGAAGATGGATTTGGGAAGTGTTGAGACACTTGTGATTTTAAGTTCAGGAATATTTTCTCTTCGTGCTGATGGAACTCATGAACTAGTGATTTTTAGCTGACTAAGATTCTCAAGTTGATTAAGTTGACGGCATTAATTTAAAAACGGTTCGCTGGTTGATGGTTGGATAATTTTCGTGATTAAGACAGTGATGATTGATAATGCATATTCATAATCAAATGAGTGCAATTGATTGATCCTTACGGTTGGTCAATGATGGTTTATACTGACTTCTCCATAAATCTTTCCTGGTAGTTACTAGCAGTGGATGCTTAGTTGTGGGTAATCTTTGTTAAAAGATGGAGGTATAACCAACAACAACCATGTTTCGATGCGCTATGTCAACGGACACCGCCATGTCCCTTGAAAGAAAAGGAACAATTTAGATTAGACTCTGGCCACCATTTGAATCTGCTATGCCAAGATGAGTGGCTCGTGTGTCAATTCTATACAGTCTATATTAATAATGGTTAACCATAGTTAACCATGGTTGATACTGAATATATGATAGATATAGTATCTTGCATGTAGTTTTGGCACTACTTCAACTTGTCGCGGCTGAAGGACATGCTTCAGCTGAGAGATTCAGAGCAACAAATCCATCCACTTGCCAATCAGAACCAGTGGTTGCAACTATGAACCATAGCCATCAGCAATCACGAGCCATCCACTGGTTGCCATGCGTTACCTGCCGTGGTGCAATCCCCCCGCAGTGAACGGCCAGGCTGCTGATGGCTCGCGTGCTTTTCGAGCTCAAGGTGAGCGGTGATCCAGATATCGATGAATGGATTTTAGAGCCCCACCATACGTGTGAGTGAAGCAATGACCATATACATTTAAATGGATTCACTTGATATATTTTCATAGCATGCAATATGTGGATGTGGAAGTATATTGATGACATATCCCAAATGGGGTTTGGAAATTTGGCTCAACCATCATCAACCCTTCACAGTGAACCAAGGGCGCCACGCTTCACTGTCCATGATCCATGCTTCACCACCGTGACCCATCGTAGTGGTCCCACCCAACGGGAGACCCGGGGCCGCGGGGGGGGCGTCAGGATGCGCCTGGAGAGCTACGGACCTTTGATCCCTATGACATCTTGGGGGCCGGGGATCCTGGGCTGGGAGCAGTTGATTTGATCGGATTCTTTTTAGGCTTTAGAAGGGTTTAATGATGATGGTTTTTGATGGTTTAATGATGGTTGAATGATGGTTGAATGATGGTTTTTGATGGTTTTTGATGGTTTAATGATGGTTGAATGATGGTTTTTGATGGTTTAATGATGGTTGAATGATGGTTTTTGATGGTTTAATGATGGTTTTTGTTGGTTTAATGATGGTTTAATGATGGTTTAATGATGGTTTAACAGTGGTTTAACAGTGGTTTAATGATGGTTTAATGATGGTTGATGGATGGTGCATGGTGGTGGATGATGGTGACTTGATGGTGGATGACGGTTAAGTTGATGGTGGATGATGGTGAAGTTGATGGCGAATGGATGGTTTGGTGGTTCACGATGGTGTGTACATGATCAAGATTGGATAATAACTGGGGGTACCCGGTACCCTCTGTTTTAAGAAATCATCATGTGGGTGATCGAAACCATACCACTTCTCATGAGTGGGCCACCATGGGCAAACCACCAATAATGGGTCGAGGCCTCATAGGAAATTACCACTATGTTGGTTTGCCAAAATCCTGGCAAAAAAGTGGTGGTTTATCACTGGCGTCCTGCCACAGTATTGCTACTCCACGATCCTCAGGTAGCGCATGGGGCAGAGCTGCGAGAAATCAAGAAGGTGCATCTGCGCGTTGGCAGTGTTCTTTTGTCAAGAAACCATGGCTATGGGCCATGGGTCAATATTAATCATCAAAAATAGGAGAAGACAACCAACAACATTAGGGAATATGATGGCTAATGATGTTTTTTGTTAAGAAACCATCAGAGCGGTAGAAGGTGCAACATGAACGCAATTACCAGCTGGGGGAAGGATACACTTGATGCACATTACCAGAATAGGAGCTGTTTAGTTAGTTCTTGTTCAACCAAAATAGATTTTTGATGCACATTGTTGTTTAGTTATTGTCTGTTTGTTCTTGTGACCAAAATAAAGGCTGTAGGACATGGCATACGCAACATATTCTGACGTTAGATGATGCAAGATGACACAAGATTGACACTGGACGCTGAAAGACCGAACAGCAAACAATAGGGAGCTGGGAAAATGAACTGGAAGTCATCAAGGATACCCCATGATCATCGAGGTTTTTGGCATGGAAGTTGGGAAGTTGAAAACTGCTGTATGTTTTTCATCCGAAACTTGGCCATGGTTTGGAAGTTTGGTACCGCATGGGGCTGTAGGAACCATGGCCAATTCAACAGCGATAGCGACATCCATGGTGTCGGAAACCTCGGATCTTGGGATGAACAACCTGACCAACTGGTTTGCGTTGGCAGGCGTACCGTGTGAAGTCTTTACAGCATCATCCGGACAAGGAGTGCAGTGCTGCAGCTGTTCGTACTTCCGCCGTCCGCCTGGCGGAAGACAAATGTAGCTGGTGCTTGTTCATCAGCACTTTTTGGATATTGACTTATCTTTAATTTGATCAGGATCACTAAGCTCAGAATGGAAAATAGAAAGAGCAAAGTTTTCATCGCAACTGACGTCTCCGAAAAAGATCGGTACGTTTAGCGCATTCCAACGTGCTTGAGGGGGCATTACTATCCGTGTTTCCATGCATAGGCATATGACATTATATAGGCATGATTTATGAACAAGTGAGTACGTTCGTTAGTTTCCCTTTCTGGTGATTATTTGAATCCACTAGTAATAGTTTGGACGCGTACGATGTTTTTCCTGCATGTTTTGTTGGTGATCAGTTGGCAGCTGGATCCAAGAGTTGGTCGACGTGGATTTCCTGTGAACGTTTTCACCTTGGAACGAGATTCAGATACAAGTGAAATCATGTGAGTACACACAGGTTTGTTGCAATACATGAATTAGATGCATGATGATGTTATTATATTCAGATATTTCAAAATATTTGCACATACTACGTATCTACATTTGGAAAGTCATTCACGCATACTGTATAATTGTGTATTGCATATTTGCTTATAGATGTGAACAGTTGGATACCGTGGGGTTGTGATACCTTGTTGACAAGGGCATCCGTCATCTCCGGACCGCTCAGGTACCACTGAATACCAAAGCCACTAGAAGCAACAAGTTGTTGGTTCCTATGGGCAATGTACATGGTGGAAGCCAAGTATCCCTAATTTCCTATATACTTTACTACAGTTTGCCATAGTTCACCATAGTCTAGGATAGTCTACTACTACATAGTAGTTTACTATACTTTATCATAGTTGACAATAGTTGACTATAGTTTATTAAGTTTACTATAGTTATACTTGCTATAGTCATACCAATCTATCGTTTACTAAAGTTTCACCTGTGATTGCAGTTGGTTTCGGTTGGTTCCCATGGTTCCACTTGTACAGCTGCAACTGGTGTTTCGCCTTGGACCCGCCGAGGATAAGGACAATCCTTTGGCGCCCGTCCTGTTTCAGCAGGTGCGAAGCTGTCCCAGTTCACAGCGTTACACCCCAAGCTGACACGGAAGACAGGTGAATTCGCTGGAGTTAAAGCAATACTTATCCAAGGACTAGGAGTAGCAATTGGTTCGGTTTATAAAGGGTCAGTTAGCCCAGTGGATTTTGCAACAATTGGTGCCAGCAACAGTTCAAAGGCAGCCAACATGGGGTGGTTTATGGAGACTAAGAATCGCTTGGGAGCCTGCATTGAACTGAGTATCACAGCTGCGATGGGTTCCTCACATTGGATTAATTTCTGATCGGGATTGCCTGGAGACGTGTCATGATTTGTCATTGATTTATGCTCTATGCCAAATCGATCTAGAATCAAACTGATTCCAGGTTAAAACGTTTGTTGAACTTCTAGTTGAGCACCAAAGGGGAATATGATTGATGGTAATTATCGCTTTGTGTGTATGAGACACTTGGTTCTGGGATACCATCACAGAAATCATGATCTAAAACCACCGACTGAAGATTGGGCACAGCTGGACACAGGTTGCCAACTTCAGCCGACCATTTTCTGTGGACCATCTCCACCGCTGAATAACCACCGCATCTTCTTGGCGATGGTTAAAAATAAGAAATTAGGACGTCTCATTTCTTTCCTTCTGTCTCTCTCTCCCTCTTTGTTGGTAAGCGTTTAATCCCCCCCATGAATCTTTTGGTGTGTTGGGGTAATAGAATTGGAACTCAATTAGATTTATGGGGACGGTGAACGGGTCAACTCAATTACCATCAATAGAATTGCAACTCACCATTAGACTATAGAATGAGCCAATAAAACAACTTTCCAATTAGAAAGTTACCATCAATCTTCCCCAGTTTCTTGGCCATGGGGGAACCGTACATGTTTCCGCGGCAGTGAGCTGACCGCTGTCACAGCTTGACCAAAACCGCCATGGCGGTTTTGGCACAACAAATGGATCAGTGGCAACACATCCCATCAGTTTGGCATAATAAATCTGCTTTTGCATGATGCCGCTGTAGAGCTGGTTTCACTGGAGGGTGTTAACACATTTGTTGCAACGGTCATGGACAGGTTTCGAAGGCCTACCAGGCCTTAACGGATGATGCTGCTCGGAAGAACTACGAGAAGTGCGCTTGTGCTGATGGTTGGCTGTGCAGCTGCTCCTTTCACCTGGTACGCGTGCGCAGACACATCGTGTCCATTTCTATAGAAATCTATGGAATTCTCTGTGTATGTATATATGCATGTCTACATACATGTGTATAATGAAAATATACAATGATTTATACATGTATTGGATGGTCTATGATAGTCCCAACCCAAAGTGGGGGATTGTTGTTTGACGTGCCACTAAGAAGGTGGATTTTGTTGGTAGATCATAGCTGGCTACTCGAGCCAGTGCTGAAACCCTGCCACATCCGTCGCCATTGCTTCAAAGGAATGCTCCCTTTGATATGGCCATTTCAATCTGCCGGGTGAAATGAGGTGAAATGAGGTTGTAAAGTGATATGGCATTGGGTTCCCTTATCATTAACCACTATTGTTGGGATTATCCCCCATTATTGTTGGTTAATATTGACCCATAGCCATGTACCTAAATCAGAATTAGTAGGAGATGCTGCTTCCGAATTTCCAAACCGCCGCTATTTTGAAGGGCTCGTGACTTGGACCACGCCCGAATGATCCCTGGCTACCAGGTACGGAAATCCCGACGGGCCTGTGCAGATGAAGGTGTCGCCAAGTCCTTGGTTGGTCTGTGGTCAGTTGCTGGTTGTTTTTGGGGGTCAACCGAAGCGCCTGCCACTCTGAACATCTCCCAGATGTCATCTAAATTAGAAGGTGATCTACCACGTTTATTATGATGGTAAAATCATTTGGTACTCTGAAACTTGACGATTGCTTTTAGCATTTGCGTCAGGCTACCAGACTTTGTATGAATGGACGACAGGGGGCTATCATGGGCGATCTTTTCTTGCCCATGATGCGATCCAAAATGAAACCCAGAAATGGGGGAATGACCGTACCTTGGGACCTTGCGCACAGGGTCTCAACCTTTGACTCTTGTGTTGTATGAAGATATCAACGTAGGACGAAAGAAATCTTCAGGTTGAGAAACCGATCAGGTTTTGAATGACCATCTTGGCCATATCCATGTGTACCCCGAGCCGTGCTGGAAGCGTCTCACTCGGATCTGTACATGTCTAGCGATGAGATCGCAGATTTGATCCAATGAGATTAGCAATCTGAGGAGCAGGGCTGGTTTTGTGCATTAACGGCTGGGTGTTGTGATTGTTGGTTCAGTCGTGCAGTATCGAAGTGGGAGTTGTGCTGCAGTTGCTGATATGGTTGATGAACTCCTGATTGTTATCCATCAACTTATTCTATGGAGATATGTGATAGAATGGATACTCATGTTTCACACTGGTTAATCACGGCGATAACACCTCTTTTCTCAAAGCAATAATTTGGTTGATTAGATATGAATCGCATTGGGGTTATAACTCTTATTATTTTGACTTAAAACCATATGGAGCAACGAAGTTTTTTGCTACAACTGTTGCTTGCATGCCTATCATCATTGGACCACCGGTTTGATTGCTTCACTCTCGCTCTCCGCATCTCTGGCTCAGTTTCACCGCTGGACGAAGAAGAGTTTCAATCGCCATGTGGTAACCGAATGGATTCGTTGGTGTAAACCCAGGTTACTCATAAGCAGTACCAACAAAGATGACGAGCTTTTGGTAAGACACAAGTATCCACCGCTGGGTCAACTATTTTCATCCATTCCCAATTTGACCCTGAAAAGTGATGAACAAGAGAACCAACGAAACTCTCAAAGTATCAACACGGGAAAAGACCAGACACTTTTCTCATCAACACCATCCTGACAGCCACTGGTCACTCACCATTGCAAACCATTACTAGCCACATCTAGCCATTGTCAAATCATTAATCACTTCACATCATTATGTTGGCAACACTGGATACTCAACCATTTCAACTCATTTCAACCATAGCTTACTGTGCCATTCCAACTCATTTCAACTCTAGCCGCACTTAACACGAGCCTATATTAGCCATTATGGTAACTTACTCCAACCATAATGTGTCACTTGTTTCAACCACATTCAACCATAAGGAATAACCTGTAACTACCATAATGTGTCACTTGTTTCAACCATTTATTCACCAACCACATTCAGCCACAGATTACCTATTCATAATACTTATTCAATCTGTAGCTCGTGCTTATTCCAAGCATTCTGTCAGCCATTTTTTACTGCCGCAGCGCCGCAGCGCCTTGCTCTCGCTCCGCAGCCAAAGAGCTGCGGTGGCTCGGCACAGTACAACGGCGCTGCTGCTTGGCAGAAGCGAAACGTACTGTAGCTCGAGCCTGTGTCCGACCCAGACGTGTTGGTTAATAAGCACTATTAATCACCACACTTACTCTCTGGTAAACTAACCTGGCAATGGATTTTCATCATATTTTATAGTGAAACCCTAGGGAACCACCAATAAATGGTGGATTCTCCATTGCCAGGTTAGTTTACCAGAGGGTATATAAACATATATAAACCATCAGTCTATCATAAGTCGATTGCTATCATCCACTTACTTGTATCTTGTTTTCCATCAACCTATCATTCGCATAGGGATGTGGAAGCGTGTGTAGCTTCTACGTAGCAAGCTAATTTTTTTTTTGAGCAAATTAATCATTCATTGATCAGCAGCTTAGCGTCATTTCCGTCAACTAATTCTGAATCAACCATCAACCAAGCATCAATTCGCCGGTAACAATTTGTCCACTAGCTAGCAGCTCGCCATCAATATATCAGGGACTGTTGCCATCAACCTACGGTCAGTTTGCCATCAACCGCAACAGAAATTTGATCATCAACCAGCTATCAGGCCAACCATCAACTAGCTATTAATTCATCATGAATTTGCCACATCAATTCATCATCAGCGAACGATTTGCTCGCCATCAACTAAGCACCTCAGCACGTTCAATTTATACTCTAGTTACTATCAGTTTGTCATTCACTAAGCATCAATGAAGCATCCATGAGTTCAGCATCAACTAACCATCTATTCACCAGCAGTTTGTTTATCAACTAGACACAATTTCGATGAATAGTCATCATGAACAAATCACTGAGCAATTTGTTTCATCGCTATCAACTCACCAATTGGTATCGCTGAGCGCTGAAATGAGCTCAACAAACTGGCAAGCTGTTGACCAGTTGGTGATTTGGTGTTGTTAATCACTGAGCGCTGAAATGGCTGTGGGTCAGTTCACCCTTAGTCCCCCTGGTTCCCCTATCATTTACGATTGTTTTCCCAATGAAATTGTTGGAGATTATCTCCATGAAATTGGTTGGTGAACTGCTTGACCCAGCTCGCCAAATGACCCAAGTCACCCATCACCATCCCAAGTCACTGGCTCACCCAAGCTCAGCTCCCCGGTGGATCGAGGCGATGTGGGCAAGAAGGCCCCCAGTCGTCGTCGTCGCTGCAGTTTCTCTGTCGAAACCCATGGGTTGGTTAAGGGGTACCATGATGGCGAACTGGACAAACATGGACAAGTCATGGTGAATAATGATTAATTCATAACTTCGTGGGTGATAATGATTAATGGTTGAAACACGTATGGTGAAGGAATCATCAACCGGCCGTATGATTCGTATAGTCCACCGATGAAGTCGCTTGACCGGAGCATCAACCGAACCGGTATGTAGAATCCAGCAGCTTCCAGTTTGTTAACGAAGGCAGTTACGCTATTCTGCAACTACTCAGGAAACTGGGGGTTGACATCGAAAATGAAAAGGGCACAAAGATTGCATGGCCAGGTTGTGTTTTCGGTCGTGCAATCACGATCGGATCTTGATTTGCCGCGAGTTAGACTCAAATGGCTGCTGTGCTTCTACCTGTTTTTGATATTCACTACTATCCCCCATTCACATGTTGGCTCGTGTCATGACCCTCTCATCACTAGATATTGAGCGTTTACACATCCGAT
This sequence comes from Symbiodinium kawagutii, assembly GCA_009767595.1. Lineage (NCBI taxonomy): Eukaryota > Dinophyceae > Suessiales > Symbiodiniaceae > Symbiodinium > Symbiodinium kawagutii. The sequence continues at coordinate 83,929 of VSDK01003623.1, read as the reverse complement.
ACTCGAGTTTCTCCAATGACATACTAAATCATGTCATCCATGAAAGGAGGTGGAGCTGCTTTGTCAATCTTGAGACTTTTGGGACATTGAATGAGCAAATTGGCGGAAAAAAACGCCTGTACACCACTCTTCCTACCAAATTTTCCGCCAGTTTTTAAGTATGTCAGTATATGTCAGTATGTAAAGTTTCTATCCGGTCCATTTCCAGTAAAGCCATGGCTTCGTTGAGCACCTGACCTCCTCAGCGATGGCCGCAGCGTGCATCCTGCGGTGGGCAGGTGTGGTGCGAAGCCTCGATGGCCATCGCGTGTCAAGGCGCCTGCAGTTCTCGGTGGAGCGCGGCGAAGGGAAAGGGACGTGGTACGGGCCTATGGCGCCCCGCGCCAGTGATATCAAACACAACTCCAATGTTGATGAGTTGAAGTTGATGTTGATTGAAATTAGTTGATGATAGTTGATGATAGTTGATGATTGCAAGTTCTTTGCAGCAATGTCCTCATGAATGAGGTCCACGAATGAGTCCAAAGAAGCAACAAGGTGGTTGTGAACCATGCGATCACAACTGGCAATACCTACCAGGAGAGTAATGGATAATGACAAACCTAGCCTAGCGCTTATCGCTTCCGAAGCCCAGGATATAGCGAGGACAAGTGTGGACATTTGATTAGTATGTGTATATCGGCTGCGGGTCACGTGCACCCCTGGCTGTTCACATCCAAAAATGCCTTTGTTGGATGGGAGGTTCATCAATCCATGTTTGTTGTTCTTTTTGATGTCACATAGCTATGTACCAATTTGCGCAACTTGCGCAGTTGGCATAGCTTATGAGCAAATTCTTCGAAAAAAGTGCTGACACACCGTTGTTAGATGGATAACCCAGGTTTGCTGCAATCAATGCGTGCTATTAGATCCCTGACCAGTTTAGACTCTTTAAGAGAAAACAATAGAAAACACATCATGAATGGCGGCTAATACCGGTGCTTTGAGTTCTTATAAGAATCCTGGAAAGGCATGGGAAATGATCTTGTTTGAAGGGCATGTGACACCATCCCAGACCACCAAGTGCTTAACATCACGAATTTTCTTCTCACGGGTTCTCCTGGTTGATGCTCCCAGGGTGCTCCGAGCTCGCTGGGTTGGCTCTCCCAGCTGATGGCTGCGAGGTGGTTTTTTTCAGCTTTCTCTCGGGAACGCTGGGACTGTCCCTCTATTCGTACATGTCGGGAATGAATGCTGGGCCCCAGATGCGGAGCGGGCGGAGCGCCAGCTGGAGACGGGCAGGGGGGCTGATCCACTGCCGGTGGTTTCACCAGGAAGAGCTATTGATCTACCATGGAATAGGGCAGGTTTATTAATGATGTACATATGGATTTCCCAGTACTACTAAGATCTGCTAGGATCAAGACAAGTATAACTCAGTTGGTTGCGGCTTGGTGACCAGTGACCAAGTGGCTTCATCACGGCTTTGCCCACTAGCGCATTCTTATTGACCACATCGTTGCCCTCCTTGGAAACCAATGGAAACCATAGGTTTTTCTTGAGGCACGTCCTGTCCATGACCAGTTCTGGGAAGTGACTGGAACTGTTTCGGATACCACTTGAAGTGCAGAGGCGTTTTCGCTCAGCTGTTGAGCTACGGATGACCGATCGGCCAAGAGATTTGAAGTAGTTACCGTATGTTTCTGTACCGTGTCCTAATGTCAGAGATTTGTTTGGCATGTCCAATCTCCCAAATGTTTTTTTAAGAATATTTTTTAGTTCCTTTCACAGATGGTATTTCTTCCTGCATCCAGGGAGTATAGGGTCATTTCACGAAAAAAACAACTTCACACTTCCCACGCGTATTTCTCATCGACCACCAGCTGTGACTGTTCATTAGCCAAATCCCATTCGTCATTCTCAACAGTTATCGTCAATCGTACATGTTTGGGAAACATCCATGAATCATGGGGTCCCATCTCGAGTAGAACCGCATCCGCAGCAACCCAACGAGAGTCCCTCCAGCTCTAGCAGCTCTAGCAGCTCTAGCAGCTCTGAGGTTTCTTCTTTGGACTTAGATGCGCCAACGTCTCAACAAGTGCTCTGTCTCTCAGAGTGGCCCCAACGCTACGACCGAGCCGCTGAGTCGAAGCTGGTGGAGGGATGGAACTGGTAGAGGTCAAGCCTGTCGACAGCAGGGATTTATGGTGCTTGTTGATGATCACCTACGAATTCTGTGATTTTGATGGAGAGAATGGTTGATTTTGATGTTAACGGCTGGCGAATTCTGTGAATTTTGATGGACAAAATGGTTGATTTTGATGGGTGCATCGCCGTACGCTGCAAAAGACACGCTATGATTGTTGGGAATTCTGCAACGTCAGCGCTAGTCAGTAACCATCATGGACACTCGCATGTAGATAGACTGATAGACATGCGTGCATATCTACAGAATCATGGATGTAGATATCTGATTTGAATGCATACATACAATAATTAGCTAGATGAATTTGGTATATGATATGATTGGATATTCCCCATATGTGGGACGACATTTTGTTATACGTGACACTTGTACAAAAGTATAATCATCCACACAGATGTATTCATGACCCAGGATGGACCTTGCCAATTCTGGTAGCTCAACTCTTGGACAAGGCTAACAATAGGTGATACTCGTGGTTCTCACCTTGAGGCAAGTATGGGATCTATAGGTGCTAGGTATTCTTCCATGACCCACACATTCACCAGAACTTCTGGAGACCCCTCCCCTCACAACTTGCAGCTGAGGTTTTTGATTTAAGTACCTGGAACAATCCAGAGGCTCGTCGGTAGCCCTGGGGAGTTCTGGGTCACCATGAGACCAGCTTCACTCGAGGGACTAGTCTGACTCCAAATCATTGACCCGTTGAATCATTAGAGTTCGTCTCACCACTGGTCACCACTGCAGTGATTAATTGCTTGGTGTTGAGGTACAACTTGTAGCGGCAAACTTCCAAATATGGTTGTTTCTCAGAATTGGGGTAGCTCCAATCATCCAGTTTATGTATAAACCATCCATTTTTGGGGTTCCCTACTTTGAGAGACCATCAAACATCAGCAAATATCCTACACCTGTGGCGTTGAATCATGTGGCATTCCCAACAGCTTAACTTGATGGGAACAAGTCGCTGGCAAATCAAGGCAGGGTCACTTGATATGAACAGCAACCGTTTTGTAGGATGGCGCCACACCGCCAACCAGCCTGGTTTCCAGTGGATGATGCCACTTAATGACCATGGTACTGATTGTGGGTCGTTCATCAACCATATTAAAAACACAAGTCATAGTTGGTAATGCCATTTAATTCAATAGCAGGAATCCAAGACCAGTCTAAACAACGTATTCAACACTGAGAATCTAAGACTTGGGCCCCAAAGAATGACAGCCATGATAGCTTGTTGAATGCCTGCTGAATTCTGACCCAGCGCAATGGCACCTGGAAGTCTGCCTGGACCCCCCAGGCTTGAACCACAAATCTCCTAAAGTGAGCAACCTCGAGACCATGATTTTCTTGAAACTGTTGATGACGCGAGCAAACCCAGAGACAGTTGGTGAAGCAGTCATGATCGCAGCATAAGATGAAGCTCTTGATGATGTTGACCATTGGAAAGACTTGATCATTAGTCTCATTCGTCACTAGTTTCTGACGTTGATTAGTCACTAATGATAAGTTCATGTTGATGATCCAGAAAATGTTGGCGATCACAGATGTCGCAACGGATTTCACAGATGGGTTGGTCTCTAGTACCTGACGGATCTACAGGCGGCCCCTGCTGTGCGGCTCACATCGTTCCCTGCGGCGCCAGGATGAAGTGCTTTTTCAAGTTCCTGGGCACAACCAGGCGCTGGAGCTGGGCCCGGGCCCCCGCGGCGAGGTCGTGCTGAGCGGAGCTGAAGTGGCAGAGTAGTTGAGGGTGTAACCAACAGCCAGCTGCATTGTTGATTTGCTTGATCACCCATGAAATTGATGTTAGACTAATAATTAGATGGTCAGGTTGCAAGTAAAACATATCACCGTATATACTCCATATACTCCCATCAACCATCACATCATATCACCAGATATACATTATCCTTTACTTGTTTGATACCATCGCAGCCTCTTGGTTTGCGGCTTCCCGTGACCAACGGGCCCATCGCCAGGAGTTTCTCAAGCAGTACTTCTGCAAGGCACCCGATTCGGAGCTGGCCTGCAGGCGCGGCTACTTGGTGTGGCGGCACGTAGATGTATGGGTCAAGATGAGCCAACCGACTACTGATTGAAGAAGCTGGTTATCGTGATTAGTGACAAAGGATTATATAGTTAATGGTTAAGCATCAACTGGGTTGAACAAGTGGGTGAATCAAGTATTAATGAGTAAGCCATAACCAATGGTTAACTAGCTAGTTCATGCTTCAGAATAGGGGATTATAACATATTGTGACCAACAATCATGGGGGATACACCAGCTAGATATGGCTATAGGTCAATATTAACCAACCAAAAAAGGGTAGATGAACTTTCCAAGAGAGACGAGTGACTGATCATTCATGGGATGTTGATAGGGTGCATGCATATTGATCTGCAGCCACAGATATAAACACATGTGGTATAGTAAAAAAATACTACACACCTACTTGTATCCATTTGTGTTCTGTTGAACTCAGATGTCATGATTGTAACACTACGCGCAATTCCCACCCTTTGCCCCGCAGGGGCAAAGGGTGGGAAGTGCGCGTAACATTACCGACCATGGTGGGTGTCCCACCCCCGCTAGACTATATGTTTCATATATACGAAGAACTCATTACCAAAATCAAAAGTCCCACCCCCGATGAACTATATGTTTCATTTACACAAAAGAACTCAGTACCAGAAACAAATGTCCCACCCCCGATGAACTATATGTTTCATATACACAAAGGAACTCATTACCAGAATCAAATGTCCCACCCCCGCTGCACTATATGTTTCATATACACAAAAGAACTCAGCACCAGAATCAAATGTCCCACCCCCGCTGCACTATATGTTTCATATATACGAAGAACTCATTACCAAAATCAAAAGTCCCACCCCCGATGAACTATATGTTTCATTTACACAAAAGAAATCAGTACCAGAATCAAATGTCCCACCCCCGATGAACTATATGTTTCATATACACAAAAGAACTCATTACCAGAATCAAATGTCCCACCCCCGCTGCACTATATGTTTCATATACACAAAAGAACTCAGCACCAGAATCAAATGTCCCACCCCCGCTGCACTATATGTTTCATTTACACGAAAGAACTCAGTACCAGAATCAAATGTCCCACCCCCGCT
>VSDK01003623.1:2883-74350 GCA_009767595.1 Symbiodinium kawagutii | reverse complement strand
ATGTGGTTGGATGTGGTTGGATTTATGCATACTGGTTAATTCCACTAGTGTTGCCAACCTCCGGCCTCCGGTTGAGCCAACAAACACCACGTTGATACCAACTGCTTGGCTGTTTTTTCTCCGCCAGTCATTGGAGTTATTGATCAGGAAATGTAGTGGTTACTGTAGTACCACTAGTGTCGCCAACCACTGATGTTGATGGTGCCGACACCAGGGTTTGTAGATGGTTGGTTATTCAGTGGTTGGCCAATGGTCAACAAACACAGGCTGCCGGGTTGGCCGTACATACCTCTCCAGGATGGTTAGGTGGGTATGGCCGCCCCAAGTACCATTGTGGTCATGGGAACGGGTGACAACAACGTTCCTGTTGGCTGGATGCTGGTGTTGAAACCAAGCATGGTCATTCGCCACACTGGAGGAACTTGATCTTCACATTCTCAGATGGCCAAGTTGATGTTCTGGGGCCTGAATTTTGTGATTTTTTCAAGCAGTTTCAAGAATTGATTCCTTTTTCTTTGTTTTTTTTCCATGTCTAAACATTAAACCACCATATCAGCAAGCACCTTCCGGAACTTCTGCTTCGCCCGCGGAAGCGATGGCGGCTGTGCGCGGCTGCGCGTGCGCGCACGGCAGGCGGTGCTGTGGCTGGTCTTGACCTTCGTCGCCTGGTTGGGCGTCACGATTCACGACCTGGCCCTGATCGGTCAGACACAGAAGGCCACGTGCCACGTGGGCCAAACTGGGAGATGGGACAGCGTGGTGGTGGCCATGCAGCACTTGAGTAGTCATTGGTCCCTATAGGCAACCGTTACTAAACCATTGGAAACCATTGATTATCTATCATATATCATCTATCATCTGTCATTTGTGATCTATCATCAATCTTCTGTCATTTGTCGTCGTCATCATCATCATCATCATCATCACCTGCCATAACGTTGTTAAACACGGGTTTACGTCTGTACCATGAAATGAGCCGCTTGTGTAGCAGACGGATGCACTGCTCAGTATCTGTTCCCAGTATTAGCAGCAGTCATTGAATATAGACACTCTTTGTGATGGACTAGACATGATACATGTAAAATCACGGACTGTACTGTATACCCCTATACTGAATTTGTGAATATTATGAGGCCTAACCTCATATTTACTGATGAATGACATTCTGAAGGATGCGGCTCATTGTATTGACCACCGTGATGTTTCATGGTGGTTGTTTACCATTCATGATGCTTCATGATCATTGGTGGTTGACAAAGCTGCTTGGTTGACAGCTGGTGGATGATCTGATGAGACGCCACGCAGGACTTTATCTTAGACGTCTCTGGTGTCAACGAACATTGCCCCTGCATTCGCGCGATTTGGAAAGCCCTGGCGGCTTACAGGCAGTGGTTGGGGTTCCCTCGGGTGGAGCCGATATTGCACACTTAACGGTGGTTATGCTGGTCAGATGAGGAGCGATCATGGTCACATCAGCCAGAAACTGTGATCTTTCCAAGTAGGGTATGTAGATCAATGTAGATCATCAGTAGATCATCAGTAGATCATGATTCGACCTGCTGGATTGGCAGATAATCTCCCCGTTCACGGTCGTCCTGCAAGACGTGCGCGCTCCAGCGCAACAGTGATCAGTGGATTCACCAGCCTGGGCTGGTGACTGTAACGGAAACCCGGAGCTTGGTTGCGGTTGTGACACCGATGGTTGTGGGGTGCCGAGCAAGTTGAGATGGTTGACCTATTATTTGGAGGTAACTTCCAGGATTCCCCGAAGGGTACTTTCTTTTCTCCAAGATGCCGAGCCAAACACTGGGAAGTAGCAGGAATCAACTTTGGCTATCGCTGATGATCGGTGGCTTCTGTCACCCTTCAGTGGGCTTTTTCCGCATGGGAAAAACGAAACCATTGCTGAAGGGAGAACCCCGAACATATCTCTATATAGTAGTTGGTTCATCACTTTTATTGTCCCTTATTATTCTTGACTATCAACCATTGTTCCCCATTAAAATATCAAGCACTACCACCACCGAATCATCATTAGCAATTCCATTTCTGGAGAGCTGTTGGTATCAGCCAGTGGTCTATCACCGGCTTACCATTGGCAAATGGCATTAATTACCCCGTGATTGGACCCCTTAGATTCTAAAAACACTGGTACTGGTAGTCGCTCGAACTTGGAGTTCAACCCTGATTAACCAGCAGTTGTCAACTATGAACTATTGATTAGTCAAGCCACGAATGAACCATTACCAATCAGTAACCAATCGTTAACTCACTACCATCAACACTGTTTACACGGCTACTCTCCAATCAATGCTTGTTTCCAATCAACAAATCCGCCGATCATTCATGATTAATTGTGCTTCACCAATACTGGCAATATTGAGCAATATTCTGCGACCAGTACTCGCCCATGATTATCCAGTAATTGGTCGTTGTCAACCATAAGCTCATCATGATTAACCAGTACTTTTCTACTATGTCCATGATAAACTCCATTGTCAGAGCGTCAGACTCCTAGTTGGGCAACTCCCCAAAGGTGATTCATCATTCATTTTCAACCAACCAGTGAGTTGCTCAACTAGGAGTCTGATGAACCAGGGAGTTGCCCAACGCGTCATGGTCACTGTTCATGATGAACCCCTTTGCGTTATGCCACCTGGGAGGCCCTTGCTGCGCCTGGCCACAAGGGAACACCGGCTGCGAGTGACGCGAGTCCTGTGGATAGCGTCGGGCTGCCGAGTCAGGCAACCATGGGAGTTTGGATGGTGAACTCACCGCTAATAGTGGTTGCCCTTTGGTAAACGAACATGGCAATGGAAAACCCACCATTTTGTTAGGACTAGGATTTTATAATGGTTTCCCTATCAACCAACCAGTAAATCCATCGTAATTAATCAGCTAATCAACAGTAGTGGTGAATTTTTGGGGATAATCAACAATGATAGCTGGTCGGTGGCTTTATTGGCATTTTTATTTGCTTGGTCGACAATCATATTTTTTTTGATCGGGTGGCTCAACCACCAACCAGATTTAAATGAATGGAATCACGAATGATGCTGAATGATGGTAAATTACTATCAATTGTCATGGTTGATAGTTATTCATGACTACTGATATTTGGTATTCAATGCTGGTTATCATTTCATTGGCTAGGAACTAAGTGATGCTTCATTGCCGCGAACTAAGTTTGTGATGTGAAGGCCGTCAAAGGCTGGCATCAGAACCAGGGTTCCTGGCGTTGGTCCCTGTTGATTTACACATTTCTGCTTGCAATGCATAAATGGGGGTTCTTACATTGGGGAGTTCCCCAAAACATCCTTTATCTGAATCATTTATAGCAATGAACCAACCATTTTTGGAGGTCCCCTACTTCGAGAAACACCTTCCAACGGATTAAATGGATGGTAATCCCAAAGAAGCTTCGGAATGGCTGGCTTCATGCGTTAAATTCTGGTGGTTTCCTAGCTTTGGGTTAGTCCCAACTGGCGCCCAAGCTTGGTAACATGTCCGTCCCATGGTGCTGAAGCTATCCAGCGTCAGAGTGGTACACCTCCAGTAGTGATCGATTGATTGGTACACCCCCAGGATCCGGAAACGAAGGCACCCCCAACCATTTCTAAATCATCATATGCAGATGTATAGACAGATTCGCGATGCACAAAAAGCCTGTCATGTGAACGCGGGCCATTGAGACATGAGAATGTATGTATAGTATTTACATGCACATGTATAGATGTATATAAATAATTAAATATGTACCTACATATTATGTATGTATAGTATATATATGCAGATAGGATCTGTTCACCAACAACACGAGCCGTCGCTGTTGCCGAGGCTGGCCATCGCCTTAGCACCTGTCATTCTGGCGCGGACACCCTGTTACATCGCCACTTTTGGAACAACTGTGACATTATCTCACACAATCAGTGCGTATACAAGAAGCCATGTTGGCACTTATTGGAACAAGAGGCTGATTGGAACACCTGTCGGCCTTATATCAAGTTTTTGAATTGGGACTGGTTACAATCAATCTCTATCAATTGTTGCAATTGGTAATTCGACGTAATTGGTGAGCACACAATGATTGGCCAATTTATCAAGTCGGGGGTTCCGATGTGACAACAAGGCTCAGTAGAGCGTTGGCAATATGTTGTGCGGTGCGGCCTGTCCAACAGAGGAGTGACTTTTGACTCTGCCCATGGCTTGGGGCAGGGGATAGGCACATCCACGTTGTGAGGCCTTTGTTTGTACCTAGATCCGCAGCATTGGAATCAAGCAGTCATCAACACCTGCGGGTTGCTGAACACGTTGATAGCACCATGGTTTTACAATGATAGCATCATCGAAGCCACGGGGTGGCGGTCTGTCTCCACTCTGGCAGTAAGGAACCAACTTGGGGCCTCGGGCCCTCCGTGTTTACGGAAGCTTGGATGTGACCAAAGTGCCAATGGTAGGCCTGGTTTGTTACGAGGAGTTGTCATTATTGCAATGATATAATTAATCCCTGCGGTTGTTGGATCAATTGGGGATTGGATGATTATTTCCCATGAGTGGCTAGATGGATTCGTTTTTCACTATTGAACTGTTGCTTGTACTCAGTTGTTCCTACCTATGACCAACCAGGTAGCTCCAAATGTTTCTACGCAGCACAGCGCCCTGGCACCCGCGTCCGTAGGTCTGGAATTTGCTGGTACTGCTCTTTGTGGTTTGTCCAATGATTCTCTTCGCTTTCATGTCGGGGAGTCCTGGTGCTGATGCCAGGATGCCCGCCCTACGGATGTACTACGTTGTTCGGTTATAGTTTGTTGTGTATCTGCAGAATATTCAACTAATTTATTATGCTTATGTACATAAACATACATTCAATTGAATGTGTATACACATCATATACATTTTTTAGAATACAGACGTATGGTGCATTCGCACATGCCTGGACAACAGAACCAACTCGTCCAACTATCTTGGGAAATCTTGGGAACTACCTGAAAACATCTAATATCAAGCAGACAGATTCCTCCCCCCAAAAGACAACCAACCAAGCATGCAATTGTTGCAGAGTCTTCCCATTTTTAGTTGCTGAGTACATCATCCCAAGCGTCATTTATTGGTGAGTGGCCAGGTCTGCAAGTAAGTCACCAAGCAACCAACCTGAAACGTGCTGAACATATCATTTGGGCATTTTCTACCATGATGAACCAGTAATAACCATTGTCGCCGAAGGAATTGTGAACTACACCAACCAAAGGGTCATGTGGCTATGCCTCAAAAAATGGCGTGCCATCGACTCGGAAAAATGTCCATTTTCAATGGGACATCCATTTCCCTGGTTGATGATTTCAAGCCACACTGAGATCAACCAAAAGTACAAACGCAGACAAGAAAAATGACAACCGTTAATGTTACAAGACCTATCAAATCCTATTGATCAACAACAAACAGTCGGATCACAGAAGAAATGGAAAGATGGTCCCTCTCTTACTCCAACTGGTCATTTGAACTTGGGCTCAGCGAGTGCTGACTGCAGATGGTGGTTTCTGTGCTTCCGTAGCAAAGCTAAGATGCTGTGGCCTCCAGTTAACCTCCTTGGACCATTTGGGAAACCCTGGCCCTAGCATAGTCATGGACAGATGTTAGTCATGGATGGATAGATGATCAAGTGTTTTCTATTAGGCTATACATGATGATTGGAATTATGGATGAATACGTTTTGACAACCACGAATCCAGTGGCAGTGAAACAAGCTTCAATGAGCGATTGGGATGGCCCCCCGGCAGTCTTGATTTTTGGTACCCTCCAGTCATGTCTGAACATAACCAGCCCCCCAAAGTCACAACAATCCAATGAAATCAAATAAACATGAAGTTCGACACTGACCCCATTTGTGATTAGAAACAGCCTTAAACATCACCCCATAGAGTTTGAAAACAGCCTTAAACATACCATAATTGCTATTCCATCATTGCTCATTGGGACCATTCGTTAGATCCCTGCTGGCTGCCATCTCCGTGGTCCCGCGACCCGTTGCAGGCGCTATCCCATCAGGATGAGTTGGGAGCTGAGGATGGGGCGTTTCGCAGCAGGTTGTGCCAAACTGGGGATGTTGAACCTGCACCCAAATGGCTGTGGGTCAATATTAACCAACCAGAAATGGTGGTTAATAACCAACAATAATAAGGAAAACAATGGTTAATGACAGGGGAACCAGGGGTACGGGGTTTTGACCCACAGCCAAATCATGCAGGGCTCATTGGCACGATGCTTTCTCACCAGCAATTTTGGGGCTCAACCTGTTGTTCTTTGACAACTCCGTTATCACACGCCATTGGCTTTGGCTCATTGAATCGATGGGAACAGACATGGCAGTGGGTCAGAACCCTGTACCCCTGGTTCCCCGATCATTAAGCATTGTTTTCCCTCTAGTTTTGTTGGGCATTATTCTCCATGAAATTAGTTGGTTAACGACCCATAGCCATATATAGCTGGTATATCCCCTATAGTTGCTAGTTGTTATCCCCTATTTTTAACCATGAACCAATGGTACAACGGTTTTCAGCTCAACTGTGGTAATCTGTGGTAACTGCCGCTGACAGACATGGCCCTTTACATTGTACAGATATGACTCGCTCGCTCTTCGGCGTTCCGTTGCTGCCAATGGCAAACACTTGCAATCCCAAGGATCCAAATGCAGACATGTACTGGTTGGTGGTTTTTGACATGTTCAACATTGTTTAACACATGATAATTGGTTAAAAACATGTTTGAACATTGGTTAATAATTAGTATTATGCTGGTTGGTGGTTTTTGACATGTTTAACATTTTCCAGTTATAATGACAAACAAGTATACTGGTTGGTCAACAATATGAATACAGTAATACAGTATTATCATTTAACATTTTCCAGTTTTTGATATGTTTAGAAATATCCAACCATGATTAACCAGTATAATGCCATTATCAACCAACCACTATAATCAGGCGGTAAATAGTAATAATGATAAAACCACCAAGCAGTGTATTTTCCTTAATTAAGCAGTATAATGTGAAACATGTTAGCAATAAACCAGTAGAATGTTCACATTTTCCCTAATACCAGTAAAATGTTAATAGTTATACATGAATCATGTTAACATTTCCCTCATTACCAACCTAATAAAATTGCATTTTCCCTAAATATTATTAACCAACCAGTAGCATTATTGTTATACATGGATTATTATCAACCAATATCATTTTCCCTGCTTGTTATTATCATTATCATATTAACTAGTATACCAATATTATTTTCTTGTATACCAGTAATGTTGGTTTCTGATTAGTATCTACCTGTTGGTTTCATCTATTTTCATTACTTTAGGGGGGGTTACACTAATCAGAAACCAACATTAAAACAGCTCCAAAAAATAGCTGGTTTATATGACTATTAATGGATGATTTGGGGGCACCCCTATTTTGAGAAACCACCATATACCAGTGTCCTGTTCAACATGTTCCCTGATCATTATGAACCAAGCAGTATCAGGTCGCATGTTTCTTCCGCGTAGCTTTCAGGTCGCGCCTGGGTTTTCATCATCTCGGTGGTGTGCTTTCTCTACGGCCTGGGGCTCACGTTACAGCAGTTGGCCGGGCAGCTCAGGGGGACTGGTGGCATGACTGGCTAGTGATGGGTCCATTCACACTCCGTAGGGATGGTGTACAGCAGTCAACTGCACTATGGGCTAAACATGTAAAAGTGATGGTTAGTGTTGGGTAGTGATGGTTAGTGATGGTTTATGATGGTTAGTGATGGTTTATGGTTTGTGAATGATGGTTAGTGATGGTTTCAGATGCTGTATGATGTTTGTGAATGACGGTTAGTGATGGTTTATGATCTGTGATGCTTCATGATGTTGGGATGACACAGAATGACATGAACATGATAGATACTTTGATAGTTTCACAGTGGTTGGAGTTTGTTTGCACTGGTTGATAATGGCTGATGATGGTCAATCATGATTGAACAGGAGCATGCTGAGAATGATAGATACACATAGGTTGATATCTCAGACATCAGGGCATTAATGTTACTTCAAAACATGGCACCAATGTTTTTTATATCTGCAATATCACACAATATGCATTGAGCATGGTGTACATGAGCTACAGCCAATATTTACTCTATCATGTTTATTATTCGAAGGGTCGTGGGTTTCAGACATGAGCTTAAAAGTCGCAAAACGATAATACACTCACCAAAAAACGATAATAATCTGAAGTGCCCAAAACCTGACAAACGATAATACATTCACCAAATGCAAATGACCTTGAGCCACACATTAAATATTGACCGTCGCTCGTATCAACAGACGCGCGTGAGGCACTGTACATATCTCTATGGACTTAACATGCATGAAAAGTGATGGTACTCTGATGGTGTTTGTGCATGTAGCAAATGATTGTCGCGCAAGTAGCGAGCCTTGGTACTGCCACCAGAGGACAAAGGTTCTATGGCAATGGTTGTCTACGCTGTGGTTGATGTGGCACATGAATTCGCAAGCAAGAACGATTTGATATGACTAGCACTACTGCAACAGACATTGCAACCGTTCTCAATTTTGCAAGGCAATCATCAAATTTGGGGGTAATGTATTATCAAACCCATCCAACAGAGTGTTCCATCTATCAGCCTGTATTGCAGTGCATGACTCGGGAAATACCACATATTCATTCAGATTTGCGACATTTGTGTGCGAACAAAGATCCTTTACCCGCACACATCAACCATCCTACCATGGTTGGCTGTTTTTGTGTCCGGGCCGTTGACCTTTCATGGCTTAAACCCATCGATCTTGCAGCGGCCACTGGGAGAAGTTTTTGTTTGTTATTTGCAGTTTGTTAGCCATCTTTAGATGGCTATGGGTCAATATCAACCAACCAACTAGTGCAGGATTTACCAACAATAATAGGGGAAAACAATGGTTCACGATGGGGAACTAGGGGTACGGGGTTTTGACTCACAGCCATATGGGTGTTTCTCAAGTCATAGGGGACCCCCCAATCATCCATGAATACGCATTTATATAGTAATAAACCAACCATGTTTGGGTACCCCTATGGCTTGAGAATCCACCATATAGCCCCACTAGCCATTGCGGGGCAGCTTGTCCAGTCTCCAGCTGCCGCGGTGGCACAGACTTCGGCCAAGGCCTACATCGCTTCGATGGATTTGCGGCCGCAGTATGCGACTGGGCCGAGTTTCCTAACCACATCTAACCAGAGTTGCAGAGCAGAAGTGACTTCACAACCAGCTGTTGCTTCTGTCGTTGTCTTTGTCTTTTGTCGTAGTATGTAAAATGGTGGTCGTTGCGCTTGTTTTTTTTATGAATGGTTTTCATGTTTTATATGATTGTTTTCTTGTGTGTTTCCATTCTGGTTTTTGTTCTTATTTGTTTTTGCAATCTAGTTGTTTTTTTTGCGATTGCTGTGGCTGTTCTTGTTGTTGATATTGTTAGCTAGCTATAGCAATGGTATTTGCAAATAGCCAGTGGATTATGATAGTGTGCCAACTTGGCGCTTCCGATATGTGCGCCTTTTTATCGACTCACTAGTATTGTAAGGGAAACAATATGATCTTCGATGGCATGCCAATCCTCACATCTCATTCTGGGTCTGTACATGGATGGCTGTTGTCAATCACTGAGTTGCTTGCTGTCTGACAATCAAGTTGCACATCTGAGAGGTCTCTGCCATAGGTATGGCTTGGACAGCAGCGATAGCTGGGATTCACAATGCCAAAACACTCCAGCCCCCCCCCCCCCCCCCCAGCCGATCCAAGCTCCGTGATCGCTGGCACCGAACTTGACATCAGCCAACCATCAACCATGGCGCCTTAAGGCCTTCATATCTATAGCCTAAGCCATGTCTAGCCATGTCAAGCCATGTCAAGCCATGTCTAGCCATGTCTAGCCTTCAGCACTCGAGAACTTGGGGGCACTTGCGCTGAGGCGATCACATGGAAGGTCTCTGGCGCTCAGTATCTCAGCGCGACACCGGTGGATGGGTTGCGTCATTGTTGTCGCTGGATGATCACTGAGGGGGTCCCCTATGGCTTGGAAAACCACCAAGTGGAGTCAGGAATTTCATAGGTTGACTGGGTAGGCCCTTTACATCCATGAACCACTAGATACTCTAGCAATCCCCAACGCTTCCCAAGGCCTCCCAACAATGACAATGAATTATTACCTGCCATGAAACAAGCCTGAACCATTCACCTGTTGACCACTAGGATTAATCGGTGGTGACCATGGTTGACCCATTAGTGTGAGTCATCGACATCGGGTTCTTGGATCCCTCATGCAGTTGTGAACACCAACTGCTAGTCATGGCCAACAATTAGGAAACTTTACATCATCAGCAGTAGCCGGGTTATGACCAACATGAACAGAGATACAACTCACAAGCATTGTCAGAGCATGTTATACCATCAGGGTGGACTGAGAGTCTAGGAAGATCTATTGGGAAGGAGTTTATACTGCCTGGGAAATAGCAGGATGATATTACATGAGAAGTGAAATGGCGGATGCTTCAGCACTATTTTGGAGAAACATTCCCTGTTTTGAGGGGATGGTGAGATGCCCACCCATTGCGGGCAACAACAAACGAAAAGTGTCCAGAGGTCTATCCCTCCCAGAAGTCAAGCTTTTTGATAGAAAGGCAACCAGCAAGTGTATCTACATTTTCGTACAGAGAGGGTGTATATCAGCAACTGGAATACACTTGCTATCTATTTTTCAAAAACAGATTCAGATGATGGTTTCTCAAAATGGAGGACCCCCAAAAATGGTTGGTTTATTATTATAAATGATTATGAATCGATCATTGGGGGGTACCCCTGAGAAACTACCAGATAGCTTGCAGCAATTCGCAGATGATTTGTGTGGATTGGTTGGTTGCTGCAAGCTGTAGCTTGGATAGGTGGGGCCCCGACCGCGTCACTGAGGAGCCCCTGCACCTGCGGTTGCGACTACTCCATTTCCTCCAACGTGCGGCGACCTGGGACGGCTGGTGATGGCCAGCAGAATGGCAGCAACCCAAAGGCAGGTGGGAAAGCACCATGGATGCTTGGTGGATGAGCGATTCGGAGCCAGGGGTAGCCCTAAGGCCATGTAAAAGGGGGAGCTGAGGAGATACCAGGCGTGTTCTAACCACATGGTCGATGGATGAGAAACCATGGCAGCCATGACTTTGGCACGACAAAGTGTGATAATGCCATTGATTCTCTTGAATTCACAGTTTCTCTCAGATTCTCATGGGATTTGTTGATGTTGCTTTGTATCTCTGGATGGGACATTTTCCTCCTGTTGTCACAATCAGAATATTGACCATCAGCCATTTGTGAAGATGCATGTCCAGAACAACACGTTCGGTACTTGTCAGATTTCCGATTGTTAATCATTTGAGAGCAGCATGAATAATGAACCATTGATTCATGACAATAAATAACCAATAGTAACTTGATAAGCCATCACTAACCATCATCAATCATTGACAACCAATATCTGCCAGCTACTCAACCATCGCTTGGGGTTAGTTTACCTGGACATCCACCTGACCGAGCTGTAAATGATCATCGCAGCCCAGGAATCTACAGAGGAGTGTGCCCAAGTCAGCTAAGTTGGAAGCTGTAGCAACTCCCTGTTGCGGCATATTTCACCATGCTTGAGTGGTCTTCATAACCATGGGGGAAGCCTGGTTGGATGGTTTACAAACCAAAAACCAGTCATCGGGCACGACTCCTTTCCAGCCATATGTGTATCTATTTATATCGCTACAGGCTATGGGTCAGAACTAACCATCCAAAGATAGGTAGATGATCATCCCAACCAATACTAGTTGGGTCACTTTTGACATATTGATCCGTAGCCAATTTGTGTACCTGTCCAACTACATGTATAATCATGTATATATGTATATACACTGATATTTGATTCATTTGGGCATATGCACATATCCATCATCAAGCCGCATGTCGTTGCTACCTGATGATGGCTATCCGCTGGGGCTGGCTGCTGAGGTGTGTGTCAACCTTGGAATGATCGGCTTGGTGACAACTTTGATCCTTGGACGCAGCGCAGGTTACTTGGGCTGCGGACACATGACATGGCCTGACATGATGTGACTTCCATTTGTAATCAGCCATCAACAAACCTGAGTAATTAAGAATTTTGACTATTTACTCGGTAAACTGGCTGGTGATGAACATTCCACAACTTGCTTAACATTCGATCCCTACGTTGGTTGTTTTTCATTACCTTCTTGTTCATGACCCAGTCTTTGTTGGCTGTTTAGACAGTAGTTCTCCAACCCTCTGAGAAATCCTTCCGAACCAGACAACACCATAGTCAACAATCCTAAGATGCTGTTTAGGCACTGGCACTAGTACGATCAATTAGGTTATATGGCCGGCCACAATCTTTTCGCAACCATTGCTAGCGCTACTAACCAAATCATGATATTGAAAGTTATGTTTGACACCATCTTTACGCCGGCAACATGATTTATTGAGCATGACCGATCATCACTGAACATGATGAGACTATTCACTCGAGATTATTTTCAACCAGTATGAAGCAGCACTAGAACAGCCCATCAATCACTCTTAGACTCTCAACTAGCATGACCTAAATTCAATCGCTACCATTTTTGCTATTGACCACTTTCACTAACCATTGATCATCATCATCAACCACTCATCCCCAATCCGTTGCTAATTGCGCCCCCTTGAGGCTTGGTAATCAACGATCATCAAGCATCATCCACCACCATCCCAAGATCTCCTCCAAAGATCTACAGCCCCCATTCCGCCATCGGCAGCCCGATCACTTCGCACGGATCCCCGGGGGGTCCGGGGTGCCGCAGTCGCCTCATGAGGAAAGCTGCCTTTCTGGCCTTCCGGTGCCTCAAGGGACTCAGGAGGCAGGTTGTTGGAGGCAGCGCTGGTGGTTGATGTTGTTGAACTGTGGTGGTTGTATGTTGGTACTATTTATTATAGGGTATGTAAGCACGAACAAAAATGGTGAAGCAATAATGTCCGTAGCCATTTTGGCTCAAGCGCGCATCGACGCCTTACCGCCAGCTGAGCCAAATTTCAGGCAAGCATGGCCAGCCGCGTGGCCGAAGTCCGAAAGGACGTGGTGTTTGTGGCGTCGTTGGGACTCCGTTTGGAGTTCCCGCGCCACATACAGGGCCAAGCGCGGAACGACGTCGGCCCGCTGCGGCAGCAGGCAGACGTTGAGCGCGCCGAAGAGAAGGGAGAGAAGAAAGACAAGGTGTTGAGGCACGACCGCTGGTGTGACGTGCCCGTGAGTCAAGAAGAGCGCGCCAAGAAGGAGGAGATTAAGCAGCGTGAGCTCAGCCGCAATAAGGCGCGGGACCTGAAAAAGGAAACCCGGAATCACTGCAGCAGATGAGCTGCGGGGTGATGATGCCATGGATACCACATTGGGATCAGAGATTGCACGCAAACACTTCTTGTGCTGAAAGCGGCTCTTGCTCTCCGATAGATGCATTCAGTGCCCTACGAGGGAGTCATGTATCGCAGGGAGTTTTTCACGATGCTGATGGTCGTTCATTCCATTTGTGTCTGTCACCCCTTTCTCACGTGGAGACACTCTTGCTTTCATCGTGGACCCAGGAGGTGGCACAGAACATTGACCTTGGACTGTCTCGGTGCTATCAGCACCTGCCCATGTCGAAGCGTAAACTGATCCTCCACCAGCAGTCGGGAGCTTTCTTTACCGGTGAGTTCTTGAAGCATAGTGCCGGGTGCGATGGATTGTGTCGCTTTTGTGGTCAGGCTGACTCCCGTTTGCACCGTCTCCTGCACTGTCCAAAGGTTGAGCTCTGGAGACAGTCTTTCCCCCTCTTGGAATCCAATCGTGATGTTATTCCTGACTTTACGTGGGCCCACGGGCTTTGGGAAGAGCCCCCGCTTTTGAGGACTTGGCAGGCCCACCTCGACTCCCTCCAGCTCCCCGAGGTTGATCGGGTGCACAATGTCGAGCCTGTTTGTTTATACTCTGATGGAGCATGCCTGCGGCCTCGTTGTAACCATGCTGCGCTGGCAGCTGCTGCTGTTATTCAGGCCCGCTCTGATGGGACGTACCAAGTTACCTGGCATGGGCGTCTGCCCGGCTCTCTGCAGAGTCCCTTTCGGGCTGAATTTCTGGCGGGCAGTATTGCCTTTGCATCCCACCGGGCCGTTCACCTTTTTTCGGATTGTTTGGCCTTTGTCAAGTGTGCCAAGCGGCTCCTTTTGGCTTCCCAGCAAGGTGTTCGTCCTGTACTGCCCCAGCGTCATCTGGATCTCTGGACCTTTTTCTGGGTCAGTCTGCAGGGTACCGATCCTTTGCAATGTTCGGTCACATGGGTGCCCGCACACTGTGACTATAGGTTGCAACAGGGCATGGCTCGTGTTCACTCTTGGTTCAACAGTTGTGTCGACAAGGTGGCCCGTGAATCGGCTCGTTCTGCCATCTGCTCACTTTTCTCCGGTCTCGCTTCTCAGGTTGATCTTTTGCGTCAAGCTGCTGTGCAGCTTGCTACCTTCCAAGCAGGTGTTGCCAAACTCTTTGCCAACGAGGATTTTACATTCTCCCCCGGGACCTCCACGCTGTCCGGTGTGCTGGTACCTTTGGCTCCGTTGCAGGTCCCGCCTGCTTTTTGCCCGGAGTTGTCTGCCGTTCCTTGCCCTACCTTTGCGCGCGACCTTGCTTCTGGCCCACCTCGACTCCCTCCAGCTCCCCGAGGTTGATCGGGTGCACAATGTCGAGCCTGTTTGTTTATACTCTGATGGAGCATGCCTGCGGCCTCGTTGTAACCATGCTGCGCTGGCAGCTGCTGCTGTTATTCAGGCCCGCTCTGATGGGACGTACCAAGTTACCTGGCATGGGCGTCTGCCCGGCTCTCTGCAGAGTCCCTTTCGGGCTGAATTTCTGGCGGGCAGTATTGCCTTTGCATCCCACCGGGCCGTTCACCTTTTTTCGGATTGTTTGGCCTTTGTCAAGTGTGCCAAGCGGCTCCTTTTGGCTTCCCAGCAAGGTGTTCGTCCTGTACTGCCCCAGCGTCATCTGGATCTCTGGACCTTTTTCTGGGTCAGTCTGCAGGGTACCGATCCTTTGCAATGTTCGGTCACATGGGTGCCCGCACACTGTGACTATAGGTTGCAACAGGGCATGGCTCGTGTTCACTCTTGGTTCAACAGTTGTGTCGACAAGGTGGCCCGTGAATCGGCTCGTTCTGCCATCTGCTCACTTTTCTCCGGTCTCGCTTCTCAGGTTGATCTTTTGCGTCAAGCTGCTGTGCAGCTTGCTACCTTCCAAGCAGGTGTTGCCAAACTCTTTGCCAACGAGGATTTTACATTCTCCCCCGGGACCTCCACGCTGTCCGGTGTGCTGGTACCTTTGGCTCCGTTGCAGGTCCCGCCTGCTTTTTGCCCGGAGTTGTCTGCCGTTCCTTGCCCTACCTTTGCGCGCGACCTTGCTTCTTGGTTGGGCACCATCCAATGGGCAGCCACTGCTCGCGATCCGGTGTCCCAGGTCGTCTGGACTGACACCTCTTTTCTGGAGCTTTTTTGGGCCTTTGTCTGGTCCACTGGGGTTTTACCGCCGTTTCGTCACGACGGTGCTTGGGTTTTGCCACAGGATGATCCGTTGCTGGCATTCGTTCAGCCGTCTTTCTGTGTGCTTTTTCGTTCTTGGAAACGACAGCTGGATATCCTTGTCCGGCTTGGTTTTGTTCCGTGTTGGACCTCGGTTTGTCCCTCTGTTTCTTCTGCAGGCCATCTGGGTGCCTCCTTTGCTTGTCCGGGGGTTATCGGTCGAGCGATCTTGCCCCATGAGTGTCTTTTGTCTCTGGCCTCTGCACTGCAGTGTGTCCGCCGGCTGTCAGCATTCTCGTTGCCTGTTACAGTCAATTAGTAATTAGTTTCGCAATGGTCTCATAGCACAGCTAAACGGCTCGGCTATGACACCTGTCTCACTCCAGAAACGAATGCGCGAGAGTGTTTATAACTACTAATAATGGTTCATAATCACCAACAATTTCATGGTTGAACAGCTTCTAGTTTGGTGGTTTTTCAAGCCATAGGAACCCCCCAAGTTATGTTTGGTTTATTAATTATTACTATCAATGACTTTTATTGGATGATTTGGTGGTACCTGTATTTTGAGAAACACCCATGTTGTTGTTGGTTTACTTCTGGTTGGTGGTTTCCAATATTACATAATTTCGCAAATCTATTACCAAAGATTGGTTGGTTGGCAAGCATATTTTTCGTAGGGGTTGAAAAAACCAACCATAGCTGTTGTAGATGTTTCTTGATTTTGATTTGGTGGCTTCCATTGTTGTATTTTGCGTCGTCTTCGTTGTGGTTCTGGAGCTTTATTTTTGTTGCTCCTTTCGCTGTTGTTCTTCTTATTGCCGCATTGCTAAGTCTTGTTGTGTTGGTGTTTTGTTGCCGCGACGGTCTTTGTAGTCAGTATTGTTGTTGTGGTTGTGCTTGTCATCGTTTGTTGATGCTGTTTGGGTTTTGCTGTTTTGTCAACTGCCACTGTTGTTGTATTGGTTGTCCTTGTTGTGGTTGTAGTCATTGTTGTTTTTGTAGCTGATGTTTTTTTTGCTTCCCTTCGAGATGATGCTGTTGTTGCTCTTGAATGTGATGATGGTGATGCTGGTGATGCTGGTGCTTGTGCTGCTTCTGGTGCCACTGTTTGTTGTCACAGATTGTTTTTTCAAGATGGTCACTTGTTGTTGCGCTTTTGCTGATGATGGTTTTGATAAATGTAGTTGTGAATCAACCCATTTAGTTAGCTGATCAACAACCTGATGATCATGGTGGTTGTTTTTAGTTGGCTCTTATTTAGTTGTTCAACCTGTTTAATTGGTCCGTTTTCATGGTCGAATTCTGTTTTGTCAGCCAACTTGTTAATGATCAATTTAATTATCAGGCATTGTTAGTTCACTGTTTAGTGTTCAACAAACTGCTTCCTTGATATGTTTCTTTGATGTGTTGATTAGCAAGCTGTTTAGTATTTAAGAACCTGTTTAGTTTTGATAGACAAGCTGTTAGTGTCTTTTGGTGATTAGCAACCTGTTGTTGGCTGTTGAGTCGATGCAAAAAATCGACTGATTCGGACCTGCAACTTGCACGTCGTGGCATGGACTGCCAGGTCGCAGTGGGCCAATCTTTTGTCCGTCACCTTCCCCGTGCCTTTGACGGTGCCAAACCTTGCGGGCAGCTTTTGTGGGTGGTGGGGATAGCATCCACCGGGGGGATAGAATTCACGTGGTGGGTCAACTTTAACATATCTGGCTGGTGGTTTGATTGACATTGTTTTTTCCCTAGTAATTATTAATAATTGGTTTGGTTGCCTAATGTTGTTCATAGGGGTTGAAACCACCAACCAGATACGAGTTCAATATTGTTTTGTCCATCCCAAAAAGAGATAGATGAACATCCCAACACAGACTAGTTTGGTCCCGGATCAACATCATTCTCGTGGCGACATCTCGCCATTTGTGAGAAGCGAATCAAACTGAAATTCATTTTGTGGTAGTGGATGCAGCCAACAATCAACAAATTAACATGATGACCTGTAAGCACACCCAGATGGTATATTGGCTGGTCCAGCTTGGTTGCGTTGGATGCTTTGCTGCTTGGTTGCGTGGTTAGTTGAATACTCCTGACATGGACGGAACAGATTGTTGGTTCGTGCTGCGTGCTATCACGGAACATCACGGAACTACCCACGCGGTAATCTTTGCAGAATGTGTTTCCGGTTTCACCTATACCGACTTGTTTGCCTGGCTGCGTTTCCATTGTGGCGCCCAAGCAAGCCCTATAGCAATACATTTCCGCTGATTGATCAACAACAGGCCGATGCATTCCTATGATCCACGAAAACATGGTCCAGATGTGGCAGCCCCTCCAAAAAAGTACGTATACGTATTATTAAATATTTACACCTGACACACAGGTGAAATATATGATCATGTGTACATGTGTACATGTGATATTGAAATGTAAATTTACGAGTCCGTATCTTCTGCCGAATTCCTCGCGGATTTCCAACTGCAACTGGAATCACTGGGTTGGTTGCTGGTAAAATCTCCAGGAACCTTGGTTTCAACCACCGATCCACCGTAGATTGTCCCAAGAACTTGGGACATTGCAACCTGGTCGTCATAACAAGTCACATGACTTGGGCACCGGGGGCCATGGGAACCGTCACGGCTGCCAGGTCTACGAAGTGGACTGGCGACAAGGCGACGGGAAGCCCATCCGCTTTCGCACAGAGGATGGGTTGCGGCAGCGCCCCGCCGTGGTGAACCGGTGGCTAACATGCTGGAACCAGCGGTGGAAGCGTCAGCCAGGACTCATGGATGTGGAATGATGGGTTGATGATGGTGATTGAGAACAATGGTTGATAGTGAAAAGCTTTGTGATGGTGGATGTTTGACTATCTACTGATGGTTGCTGTGATGGTTCTCCTGATGCGATCGTTGAGAAAGGCCAGTTTCTTGCATGGCTATTTGCCATTGATTGATCTCATTCACGGTTTAAAGTCGATTATTAAGTATTGAATGACATTGAAGGCATAGATAGTTCACCACCAAAAAGTAGTCACCAGCAACAGGGACTGGCTCATGGTTTCTTATGCTGTAACAAGGTTAAGGATGGTATATAAAATGGAATGGCGTCGAACAGGCTCTAGTGGTGAAGCGGCATTATGTTCAGTGAAATATGACTTATAGCGGAACATATGGCTAGAAATGGCTAATGCCAGCAGTTCATGGCAGCTCTGCCAACGCGGATTGGATCAGGAAGGATTGGCAACCGTTTACACCGAGTCACAGTGTCTTACTATAGCTGATTCACAGCACATTGGTCATTACTGATGCGTTTCTTGGCCATGCCATCTACTTGGCATATGGAATTGCCGCAGGCTGACCCAGGGGAAACCAAGAAACGATGTGGCTCTAGGCCTCAAGAGCACTGACTGTGGTGTCGCAACTGGCTGCTGTACCAGCACCTCTGTGATGTTGCTGCCTTGACAATTGTGAGCCCCACGGCATCAAGTGTCACCTGTGAAGAATTGATGAATGGTTCACCAGCCTGCCATGCCATATCATAAACATTTGGCGACAGAACATTCGAATCAGAGCACCGAAAAAGATCATGAACCTTGGATGTTGTTTCCTTTTTCCCATGTTACTTGGTAAAGATTCCTGGCAGACATCAGCACTGCTGAGGTCAGCGGAGGTTGTTTCATGACAAATGCTTCACCACCTTGAACTTCGGTTCATGGTGAATCCATGGTATATCAATAGTTGCTTGGTAGCGAATCAATGGTGAACCTTCAATCAGGAAGTTCTTCATATGGTTAGTTTGTGAACTTTGAAGCGCTGAGATAAGGCCACCATGACATGCGCCCCGAGTGCGGTTGATGCCCCGCCCACATCGCTGCGCCCGGACTTTGTGGCTCAGCAAAGGTTTTAAAGACGCTGAGCACCCGGGCGTAGTTGGGGGTACCAGGCAAAGGTCAATCCTCGATCTTGGATGGTTAATCGTGGTGGTCTGTGGTGGTTCATAGCGGAATAAGCAATTAGTGGTAGTGAATGTTTTTGGTAGTTAATACTGGTTGATGTTTGATCATGGTGGAACCTATGTTTAATACATTCCAATTAACGACCATAGTAGTCAATGCTGGTCAATGTTTGATCATAGTCACCATCAAGCCATGGGCATTCCAGTACCACTACGAAATAATATGCAACAATACAATAAAACCACTGTGGCAGTCAATCATCGCCAACAACAAGGGAACCAATTGAACCAAGGTCAAGTCACCACCGGCTTCGGGGTGACTGGACCTTGGTTCTTGGTCGCTGGTCACGATTGGTAAGCTGGACATATTTTGCTGTTTAGTCAACATCTGCCAATGGTGATTCCGCCAAAGATAATGATGGTGATGATGAGGATCATGAGGAGGAGGACGACAATATAACCATTTTTTCAGCCAATCTAATCCTATCCCGCGTTGCCCGATGCCAAAGTTGCATCAGTACCGGGCTTTCTCATGCACGCTCTCTGTCACTGGCGGCCTGTGAACTTCTTGCTCTTGGCATTGCTGCTGTGGCTGCTATCCCTATTGAGGGGCGACGCTCCAGCGGTACCAAGTATTTGCATAGCGCGTGAGTCACTTTTTTCAGTTGTCGTGTTGATCACGTTGATGATGCAAGATTCCGCAGGCAAACTAGAGACCATGGTATTGTTGGGAGATTTTGGTACTTTGGTCCATGTTTTAACTTCATCCTCACATCCTCGACAGAGTGGCTCCCCAAAGATAGTAAAGTTGGATTGCTGGTTTGGTGCCTTGCAAGCAAAGAACTACCTGTCCAACTGTGCAAGAGTGGTGAGGTTCCACCTCCCTGTCACGAATTGCGAATACATGGCTGTATCGCTGCTCATGTTTTACCAATTCGACACCCAATGAGCTATAACTACCAAATGAATGCAACAAAAATACAAATTAACTACTAGATTAGATGATCAGGAGATCCGTTTTAGTATAGCAGTTAATGCATAGATATTAACATTACTAGATAAGTGATATGAATGGCAGTTGGTTACAACCGCTCAGGTGAGCGCCGCCGTTTCCGGGTCGCTGGGAACCTCTCTTTCTGCTCTGCTTGGGCATCAGCGACCGGCGTTGGGAGAAAGGCCCGTGCCCACTTCGAGCTTCGCCTGGGGGAGCAGCGCAGGTGAGAGAAACGTCTGTTGGGAACTGGCTATGGGTCAAGCAGTTAATCAACCAACTAATAGGGGATAATCACCAACAACAATAAGGGAAACAATGGTTAATGATTGGGGAACCAGGGGTACAGGGTTTTGACCCACTGCCAACTAAGCCAACTTTCAAGGACAGTTTGGAAAGTTAGGATTTCAATTTCTCGAGAAATATTCTCAAAATGTGCCTTTTTTTGGAGCTCAAATTTTCAAAAATCTTCAGGGATTTCGAAACGTGTTTGGGTGAGGCCTACAGTAATTATCTGAACGAGTGGCCACACTACCAGAGTGTCAGAAACTGTGCTGTTGACTACCAGGCTAGGATTGGTATGTCCATCGTCGTTCCCGATAGATAAGTACCCAAAAAATGGTTGATTATCCATTGCTATGTTAGATTACCAGGGGGTATATTGTGGCTTTCATATTGGTTTATGTTGCACAGGTTTATATGGTATGAGAAGACCACGTGGGTTGTTGGACGGAAGTAACCGTACAGACAGATTTCAGTTGATTTCACATGATGTTTACTGATGGTAGATGGCAAATCATAGAGTACATAGAGATACGACGATACACATGGCCTTAAAACCTGAACTGAACCACATTAGTTTATTTACTGTGCCAGACATCTCGGATGCTGTAGAGCTTGTGCGTTGATGATGATGATGATGATGATGACGATGATGATGATGATGATGATGATGATGATGATGATGATGATGATGATGATGCAACTTAGTTAAGTCATGTGTTTTAAGGTCCATTGGTTCTCTAAATTCCTCCGCACTTTGATTGGCACAGAATCCTCCAAGTTGGTAACTTATAAACCTTGGATTTCCATCACCGGGCAACTTCACTGGTTGAGGCACCCAGTTTGCATGATCAGCTCTCCATGTCCCATGACATAAGGACCACCACCACCAGTACCGCGGATCCGAAGCTCGACGCGCGCGGTTGCCCGCGGAAGCCTTTCATTGACAAGTTCAACGCTTCCACACACACCGTGAGTCTGACGATCAATGGAAACCAAACACGTGTCCCAGTCGCTTGGCTGAGATCTGGCATGGCTCTACTGTCACGAACTCACCGGGTGAAAACTGAACCTTTTATTGGTTGAGTGCTGTATCTCCGCTTGGTATAGGATTAGATCAACAACTTGGGCGGATCAAACCGTTGGTTTGGCTCTGAGAAATTTGTTGCGTTCTATGCAACCATCCGGTGGAGTTGACGTCTCAAATTGACCACATTTGCTTGATCACAACATCAAGTTCTTGATTACATTTCATTGCTTAGCTGTTGACTTCAAATCATTGTTTGCCATTGTTGAACATGATCGCCAACAAATCACCGTTACTACTGACCAGTACTACCATCATCTACTATTGGCAATGACTAAATAATATTAATGGTAAATCATCACGAATCATCCAACATTTGTCATTACGGATGGTCAATTTGACCATTAGACTTGATCATGTAATATCATAGCTATAATGGCTATATGATAGCTCTATTGTTGGCATGTTGTTTCCTCATGTTTTCTCAACAAGTACTTTTGTTTTTTGTCATTTCTGTTTCAACATCTATGTGGTCCTTCATCTGTGTAGCGGGACGGTTTCCATCATCATATATATATAATATGATTCAAATATCATATAAACCACCAAAACCACCATTCACCATGACATAATAGTATTCTTTATATATATATATATATATTTCAATCCTGGTGCGGCCCCGATGCCCTCCTGGGCAAACACTAACCGACTCCTGTTTTGCTCGCCTGGGCAATGAAGTTGGCTGCGGAAGGACACGCAAGTGTCAGCTGTACCCACTGGACAATGGCTGCTTTCAAACTCCTACCAATCTCTAAAAACAAGAAAAAGACACAAGAGGATGTCTTCGGTCCTCTTCATATTTCACTTGAAAATTCGCTCCTCTATTTACAGACCGTGGATGACAGCCAAAGGCCAGAGTGAATGGACGAAGTTACCGCTTGACATCACTTCTTGGGACTGCGAATCTGACGACATTCCTTGGACCCGGGATATGCGGCACCGGATGTGTCACCCTTGCCGAGACCGATGTAGAGAAAATAGTTACGAAGATCAGCACAGCGAGGACCTTTCGATTGGCCACAATCCAGCACCCACTTCACATACTCCTCCCATTCTGGACTCTCAGCCAGCTCTTGGTAGGTGAGGTTCTCCTTCTTCACCTTTGGAAGCATACACACTGTGTTTCCCCAATCCTCCACAGTATCGATTCCTTCGGGAAGCTCAATCTTGGATGTGGGCTTTGCAGTCACCATTGACTGCAGCTTGGACTTGGACGCATTCTTGGCACTCGGGTTCACATCGAAACCATGATCCTCTTCCTGTGGCTCATCGCCTCGAAGTCGTTTGCTGGCATCGGTCATACTGCTGTTACCTTCGGGCACAAGGACACCCTCAGAGCGCACTGGTGACCCCAGATTGGTTGACAGACCCTGGGATTGCATGCGCTGCAGGATGTCATGGGCAAACTTCATCTCCTCAGCCGACACGGGAACTTGCTGCGATCCTCCACTCATCATGCTCTGGGACAACCCTGACACCGATGATGTCCTGTACGTGAATCCTGGTTTAGGATTACACAAAGGCTAGCGAGCTTGAGAGGCAGAAAAACTACTCTTCGGACATCTCCCTACGGACACTGACTTCCCTACAGTGACTAGATACCGAAGGCAAAACTACTCAATTACGTATGCATCATGGCATGCGAAGATTGCTCAAGGATTCCCTGGGACAACCTAATTATCAAGTCAACCTCATTACTCATGACTTACCGCCATTGGCTTCGGCCCGGCTGCGACCCTTGGTGCGACGGAATTCCCGTTCTTCCCTTTTTCGGTCCAAAACCAATTGTTCGTCGGCCAGTTGGTATCTATGGTTCTTCAGAATGGACCTGAGTAGGTCCAAGGGCTCTCCCTTGTCTTTGGTCAGGCCGTCAGCGGCCATGTGTGTTGTAGCTACCCAACGTGGCTCAAGGGATGTGCGTTGGATTGACTGACGAATGATGGAAATATCTATGGCAGTACGTTTATCATCCAAAGGGCCTCCACTACCTAAAGATACTAGGTGGTCGTACAGTGAACGACAGTCGGTCATTCCGATTGGTGCTCTACGTTTGATGACTGTGTCGATCTCCCGCAACGAAAACGGACCATCCAGTGCTTCGGCCAAAATCAAGAGGCACCATTCAGCTACTCCTGAGGCACTAGCAAAAGCTTGTGACTCCCCCCCCAAAGTGGACGACACTACCCGTGGCAACTTATATGACTTCCAACCCAAACAGGACAAAGGGACATCGATTCCTGTGCCCAACGCTCCATTCACTGCTCTCAGCGATGCTATCTCTGCTGCTGTCGCGGGTTTCCAAGGAGTGCGAGCTCTTTCTCTTGAGATCTTGATTGGCTTGATATGTTCAGCATACTCGGATTGATGGTATCTGATCACCTTGGTGGTTGGACACTGCTGGTACATCACTCCTAAGAATTCCCCTTGACCTTCTCTCCATTTCCGGAAAGGAAATCGCTCACGAAGGAACTTGATCGCATTGTCATACTTCATGCCGCTACCTCCAGTGATGGTATCGTCTACGTGGGCACCCAAAACACCTTGGAGCTGTCCAGAGTCATCATGACACCAGTACAAACAACTGTCAAATTTTGACTTGGTGAATCCGGCCTGCTGTGCCACTTTGTCAAACTCCAAGTACCAGTTATGTGGTGCGTCATTTGCTCCATAAATGTTTCCGGTGATTTGAATCAGAGATCCTGACTCAACTCCTGGCACTCCACCTGGCGGAAGTTCGGCAAACACCGGTTGATCCATCAACTGGTCTTTCACGTCGGCTTCCAGGAAGGCTCCTTTGATGTCACCCAGCTTCATATCCCATTGATGTGACACAATTAGCCGAAGAGCAATGTTTCGGCCTAACTGAGACAAGGTGGGTGAGTGACATCGACCACTGAGAACCTTTTGGGCCAAATCCGGGTCGTGATGACCCCGCAAACACCAACGTGACTTCACACGAGTCTCTCCATCCTCCGTCTTGCGGGTTATCACAAATCTACTTGTCATGATTCGATGAGGACGATGCTTTCTGATGTTCTTTGCTTCATGGGGAGGCAACACGACTAGGGCCTGTTTCTCATCCTGGAGGGTGCACCACTCGGCTACTTTGGATTTGTCGATGGCTTCCTGAAGTTCTGGAGGATTGTTTGAGTGATGCAGCTCTGATTGCATTTTCTTCTTGAGAAAATTTGCCACTAGAACCTCTACACTTTCCTCTGAATCCTCATCTTGCTGGGGAATATCTATCACTTCGGCTACTAGAGCATCATCATGACCTTCATCTCTACTTACCTTGGAGGGAGGCTCTGAACTGTGGTCACGGCTCGCTGCCCTCTTGTGAGACGTCGTTTCGTCCATGGCTTCTCTGAAATCAGAACTGATCAACTCGGGTGGTCTGAAAACAACAGCCTCTTGAGCTCGTTTACCTGTGTAACGATGACGCACTGGACCATACGACGAGGGCACTGCTGGCGAGGGTGGACGCTGGTTCAACCCACTGGATGACGAGGCAACACTGTCAGATGGTTCGGCCATGCGTGTGTCTTCATCAGGAAAGATGATATCTGCATCAGGGGCCTGTTCAGGATTACTTGGAGTCACATGTTGTGGAATCACTGAAGCTTCATTCCTATTCTCTACCGAACCATGCTGTGGCACCGCTGGTGGGTGTTCAATCTCTTGGCCTTCAGGTCGGACCAAGGGACTAGGCAGTTCTTGACCAGTGAGGTCGACGTAGTGGCTGCCCTGCAACTGTCCGTTCTCACCCACATACTTGGCAATGCCGAGGAGCTCCCTTCCATCTGACTGTGCAATGGCTCGTTCTTCGAGTGTTGCATGACGAAGATGTTCAGGGGAGACTTTAAACATGTTCCTACGATGATACACCAACACATTTCTACCGACCTTACCCATCACTATGGCAGTTCCAAACCATCGACCTCCTACCAACCGGACTCCTCTCTCATACTTCTGTGTACGCCAATAAGCTACGAAGTCTCCTGGAAGGAAGTCCCTTTCAGCTCTGGGCCTGGCATTCAAGGCGGTGCCTGTGCCAGAGCTACCCGAGCTGCAGTACGAATTGACTGACTGCGTGCTGCGCTGGGACTGTGCAGTGGTGTCGTGCCAGCAATCGGACACGGCTCTTCTTGCATGAGGTCTTCTGGAACTCTGGGATTTCGGCCGAAAACATGTTGACAAGGGCTGATACCATGATGATTCAACATTTCATTCTTGCTATTACAGGCTTCCCATACGCATTGGAGATACTCTTCTTTGTTTTGGGGTTGAGTTACATCTAGCACTTTCTGGAGAACTACTTCAAACAGGTGCCCATGCTTCTCCACCTTTCCCAGCTGGTTGTGTGCTTCAGCAGCTGTGCTGATGATGCGAACTCCCTTGGATTACAACGCTCCTGCAAAGGCTTCAGACAAGTTGGTCTGCGCTGGGTCAACTATCACTTCCACTGGCTTGCCAGCCCAGCTCATCCATCTCTCCAAGAAGACTTCCAGAGACTGTTGACCGGTTTCCTGGGAGAAAAACGGACGCATCAGTTGGTAACTCGAACCATAATCGACGATGTTCAGACATTTGACCTGCTGATTTACCAACCAACCTGGAACCAACTTAACATCTACTCCAACTCTATGGCCAAAATCGAGGATTTGGTTTGCGGAAACAGGAAGAGCTGGTGTTGGACGCTGTCTCTGGGTACACACATCGCAGGAAAACTCCTTGGCAAGTGCTATCGCTTGCTTCGTACCCCCTGCCTTGGTCAACACTCTGACTAAGTCGCTATTTTGTGGATGTCCCAGGTTGTTGTGTAACTTCCGAAGCGAAGACATCACTTGCTCACGAGAGGGTTCTGCTGCATGCACTTCGATGCATTCGGTTGGAACTGGCACACTCTCACAGGTGTCGCATGTTGAAAAGTGATCTCGCACCTCCGGAAAATCACACAAGAGACATTCAGTGGAGAGACATGACAACCAATGCTTACAAAACTCGGGAGTGTATGCTGCGGTCCATGTGCTAAGGAGGGTTCCATCGGACAACTTACCGGCTATCACCTTGTGTACCTCGTGACCTGAACACTGCTGGGCTAGAGGAACCATATCATCGTGAGATACTGCAATTCCGGTGGCTTTCTTGATGGGTAGTCCCGACTCTGGACAGCGCAGTCCATATGCGCACATGTGCACCTTGCAAAGCTTCAGCACTCTCAGAAGCTTGGCCAGTGGCGGGAATCGCCACACACCTGACGGCCACGGGTGCTCAAAGAGGACACGCCCCCCCCTACGGATCTGCTTCTTGATCTGCTGGATGCAGAACTCTACTTGTTTCTCTGCTACCTTGCGATTCCAAATGCGTTGCCAGGAAGGAAGTTTATGTTCGTTCAATCTATACCAACCCCCCCAATGTTTGCATTCTGGACACACTACAAGGAGCTCAGGACGTGCATGATCAAGCTCAGCATCTACTTGCTGTTGGGTCTTCTTATTCAGTAGGTTATATCCATTCTTAAGATCATACGAAAGACCTTGCAAGCCCATCTCCCGTGCAGCTTCAGCAAACCGTGGTGGTGAAAACAACTCAGCTACGGCAACAGTGCTACTGCCCTTTGACCACGAGGCTGCAAAAGCTTCCAGACATCGCGCCTCCTTCTTGGTGATGGTCTTGGTGGCTTCAGTGTTCATCACTGAGGTTGCTGGCTTGATCGGGCTGGGACTATCTAAGATGCTGATGACATACTGACCGGCACTGTTGGTGACGAGCTTCTGTGGTTTCCCTCCCCTAAGCACCAGGGTCTCCCGTTGGAAATCCAGAATTGCACCTAGGGATTTCATAGTATTTCTGCTGAGAAGAAGAGGAGCCGTTCCTTTGATGACGGCTGCGTCCACCTGTCCATGCTTACCGTTGATCCAGACATCCAAAGTGGCTACCGTGGATGACATCTCCTCGTTCTGGTTCCCGAAGCGAAACATATTCTGCTCTGCTCGAAGTTGTGGACATGGAAGGCCTCGGTCCTGGTACATACGCATCAGGTCATTCAGGGTGGACTGTCCAACCAGTGTCTTCCCACAACCGCTATCGATGATTCCGAAACCCGGGGACGATACCAGAAAGACCTCATCCGGGACGCACTCCACAACCACAGCCGCTCCAGATGTGGCTGGTGGCTTGTCTCCACCAGAGCTGGATGAACCCTTGCCGCTGCCCTTTGGTTTAGAGCACTCCCGAGAGAAGTGCCCTAACTGGTTGCATCTCCAGCAGCGAGAGCGACGCTTCACCTCACTGACATCTTGTTTGAATTGCTTCTGCACCACTCCAACTTGCCGAAAGTTGCGACTGCGTTGCAGACGGCTGATTTCTGCACGCTTCTCTTTCCAGCTTGCCGCCAAGATCTCAATGGCGTCCGCTTCCTCAAACTCAATGGCCTCTTGTTCTGATCCTCCTCCACTATCCAGTGCTCCATATTCGGCGAGGAGCGCCTCAATCTCTGAAAAGACCACCCCGTCTCCTGGGTCGGGTTGGTCCTCTAGTGGCGCTTCATCAGCTTGCACCACATAGGCTGAGGCCGGTCTCTTGGCTTTCGATGGAGCTTGGTAGTCAGGGAAGCAACTTCGCAGACTTGACATCACCGTCTCGAACTTGAGCTCGCCGCCTGCACGTGCGGTCACCACCGCACGTTGGTCTTGATTGAGTCCTGCTTGATGCAGCAGGATCCATCCCCTGGCCTCACTGGGAAAGTCAACATTGACTTTCCGTTTGCACTTTGCAAACGTCTCTTGCACACGGCTGCGCCATGCCACCATCGATTCTCCTTCCGATGCTGACAGTTGGAAAACATCACGAAGACACTCTGCCAGAAGGTCATGTTGAACTTTATCTGGAAATCTCTCTTCTAGCAGTTCCCAAAGATATCTATCTCCGCCATCTTCGCTGATCTTTTCCAGAGTGAGGTGTTCCACCGTTTCCAGGGCTATCCCATCCAGCAACGTGAATAGCCATGGACCCCGCTGCTTGGGGTTCAAATCCTTGGCTGAGGCCATCTTGGCCATAGCCCACATCTTCCATCTTCTCAGCTCTCGACCATCTAAGTTCTCGCCTGAGAACCTCTTGTACTGCGCAGATTGGCCAGACTCCTGCCTGGCTTCCGACATGGCCGCTTTCGATCCTACGCTACACCTTAGCGCTCGGATGCCCCCTAAGGGGCTCCGCTACCAGTTTCAATCCTGGTGCGGCCCCGATGCCCTCCTGGGCAAACACTAACCGACTCCTGTTTTGCTCGCCTGGGCAATGAAGTTGGCTGCGGAAGGACACGCAAGTGTCAGCTGTACCCACTGGACAATGGCTGCTTTCAAATATATATATATATATATATATATATGGACATACATATATACATTTTTCTTTTTATATATAGATAGATATATTAATACTTATATTTAGATTTATATGTATATTTCTATGTATTTAAAAAACAAATATATAACATATGCTGCATGCATCCTCCAGTCTCGCCACAGGTGGTGGTCTCCTTGCAAGACGAGGGAGGCCACCCCGGGGCCCGTTTCGGGAACCAGCTCTTTACCGCGGCTGTGTCCATCCTGAAAGCAGCCAAGACGAAGTCGGCGCTGGTGGTCATCCCGCGGATGCCCAACGAACGACAGAAACAGAAGCTCAGCGAGCTAAGCAGCTTTTTGGGGATTATGATGAGCTAGTTAACTAGTATTTCATACTACTATGTTTACTATTAGTACGCACAGACGCCCTGGTTTGCCCTCCCGGCTGTTCCTATCAATTGAACATTGCTCGAAGAATCAGTGAGAAACACTGGCTATATGTAGCGATTTAGGGTTTTGGGGTTTTAGGGTTTAGGGTTTTAGGGTTTTAGGGTTTAGGGTTTGGGGCTTAGAGCTTCTTGATTCTCAGAGTTTCAAAACAACGGGCCTGCGCAGGGTTTGGAACAGTTGACAAGACTAACTTCTGGGCAGGTCTTGTGCATCCGGGCAAACCATGGAGTCTTGCTGTATTAGTATTCTGATCCCAAAAAGTTCGCTAATACCTAGCTACTAGTACAGGTTAACTATAAGCAGTATTTAGTACTAGTATTAGCTATTAGTATTGGTTAACTATTTGTATTGGTTAAGTTTTATTGGATCATAAGATTAGCACCTTTTTATCATGATTAGCTTATTTGGGATCATGATTCTTGGGATCATTAACCAACCCTAGCGTCTAACCCTAGCATCATGAAATTAGCATCTTGTTATCATTGAATATTACTTATAAGATCATTGGCCCAATTTATAGCTAACTATAGCACTAGCACCGAGCACTTTTTTGGGATCAGCTATAGCATCTGTTAAGGACCAAAATGAGCTATCTTTTTTGGGATTGTGAAATTAGCGTATTAGCCGAAGCTTAAAAGGCAGCTTTTTGGGATTGCCAACCCTAGCATCCTTGTTAGTTTGCACCCATTAGCTTCCTTGCTGGTATTCTCTTTGAGCTTCCCTGCTGTTCTCGCAGTTTAATGTGCTGATGGTGAGTTAGCAGCGCCAGGTGATGGCGATTGGTGAATGTTCAGAAATGTTGGTGAACCATTGGTTCAATGGAATACTGTGGTGAATGTGAAAATGATAGAGTATGATGGAGTGAATAATTAGTGGCGAATCATAGCTGTGATGCTTAATGCATACTGTGGAAAGGCTGATTCAATGATGATTGGTGAACCATTGGTGAATGATGTGTTTTCAAAAGCTGAAGCTACCGATGATGGGGACGCATAGAGCTTTGATTAGTAACCCAGTAAACTGCTAGGGTTGGGGTGAAGAACGCTTAACAATGGTGATTCTATTCGTAGCGGATCACTAGGAGTCGATGATTGCTGAACCAGTGGTGAATGATGTAGTGTGAAGTTGGTTCATCATTGATCATTATCACTTACCTATTGGTGCATGAATTATATTATATGATTGACTATGATTAGTTATTTGTAACATATGTTTCCTGTGGATAATGGCCAATAATGGTGAATGTTGAACAATTATTGGTTAAACATTTGTTCTTGACTGACTATCTTTGGTTTGTGACACTTAATGATGCTTAACCAATACTGTTTAATCATTACTGATTGATCATCAATTATTGCTTAACCATTACTGACTGTGCTGATTAATTTTGTCATCATCAAACACGGGGTTTTTAGCTACAGTGTTTGGTGATGATTGTTTTGTCCATGTAAACATGGGTCCGCAATATTGCTTAATACTAGAGCTTGAAGCTGACTATCAATAATTGTCAATCACGATTACTATTGATCAGTAGTGATGAAGCACGGTGAAAAGGATGGTTACACTCTGGTAAACTAACCTGGCAATGGGAATTCCACCATTTATTGGTGTTTTCCCTGGGTTTCACTATGAAATGTGGGTAACATCCATTGCCAGGTTAGTTTACCGGAGGGTAATTCTATTCATCATCAATCAGTGAATGTTTTATGAGCCTTGGGTCCTTCATCGGTGCTTCATCACCAGACATGGCAAACATTCAAGATCATACCCAGACATACCAAAACATTCAATAAACAATCCAAATGGCTGTTTCTCAAAATAGGGGACCCTAATAATGGTTGGTTTATCAGTATAAATGACTATTGATGGATGATTTCGGGGGTCCCTTATTTTGAGAAACACCCAAATCATCAACGAACATCAAGAACCATTTAAAGCAATACCAAATACCAAGGCACACTGATGATTGTCAATCCAGTGCATGGTAACTCAAAGTGCCCATGGAACCCTGCTGCTCAAGACACCAGTCATGATCAACTTGCACTTGCCACCACCCACGCTAGTGTAAACCTCAGCCTCTTCGTAAGAGATTTCCAAAATATGTTTGAGTATTGTTTTCTTCCTAGAAGATGGTTGGTGTGATTTTCGAAGTGTTTTATCTGGAAGCCAACGAAGGGATGTTCTGTTCCTCAAAAGATTTCAACAAAATTTGTCTAAAAGGTTCTATAGATATTTAAGAAAATTATCTTCTTCCTAAGCACAATTCCAAGGTTGTTCGTAGCAGTAGATTACTCATCCAAGTCCTGACACGTTCCTGCCCAAGCCTTCGCTGAAAATCTCTGTGGTGAAACCGGTGTTGACAGCACCAACCTGCGCAGACGAAAGTGTTCAATAGCCCCAAGCGGACACCCAAAGATCCGTCATGGTTCCAAAAAAAATCAAATACATTCAAAAAACATCAAACACATTCAATCAGAAACGAACAATCATTTTTTGAAAGACAAATCCATAAAATTCCAACAGAATCCTGACACATTCGAAAAGACAACAAAAATAAAACAAGTCATTCCAAACCAATAAATACAATACAAAACATCTGACCTCTGCGGATAGCACAGTGGCGGCTATCCCAGCCACCGGTGGGAAATGCTGCCCTTTTGTTCGGCACTGAGGATTCACAAGTTACCCTGTCTTCGATCAAGCCTCGGAGTGGAGGAGTACCTACAAAGCTCGTTTTGCCCAACCTGTGCGAAGCCACCGTACTTATGGATGGATCGCAACAAGAGCTGTACCAATCAGACACGAGGAACGGTGCAATGCTTGGGATTGTGAAAAACAAGTCATGGCTATCAATGGTTATTTATAGGGGGATAGTAACCTATCAGAGTGATGGTTAGTTCAGATCTGGGTGAAAGCATGAAAAGGATCATAGCGCAGCATGTGATGAAGGTCCATTTGCATCAAGACCTGTCCATGGCTGAGCCTTTTAAGATTCGAGAAATTGATAGACATCGCCGCGTCTTGTGGGCGCTTGCTGAAGGATTATTCGCAAGCAGATGAAGTGATCTTTTTTACACGTGTCAGTGCGCACCATTGACTATACTTCTTGGTTTGTACACGCGGGTTGTTTCATATACATTTGATAGCCAACGACTCTATATCACAAAAGTATATGTTTGGCGGTTGGTTCTTTTAAGGATCAGATGCACAGGACTTGTTATATAAGGGGCTGATCGCTGCCATTTGCTGAGGGCTTGTGTCTCTTCCAAAAGGCTGGGTCATCTGCAACAGGTCATTTGATTGCCCTGATATGTTGGTCGTTGGGATACTTGTTGCCCTTCAGCGGCGCAGAACCATTCGGCCTGACCCTGGCTCAGGACTTGGTTGTGCCCGGTATTTGTCTAACATTGGCATCATCAAAAACATGGCAGGCAATGGGTTCCTACAGGATTTGAACATTTGGCCCAAAGGGCCACTTGTGCCTGACGGCCCGATGCTACTGGAGGTGCTTCAAGAGACCTTCCGTGTGCCGGTGCCCGTGCTGGAACCTCCTGCGGAGTTGCCAGGGCCGAACGATTTGGTGATGCATTTTCGCACCTATGCTTGGAGTCTCTTCGATGTGTATTCCAACCGGAAGCGGCTTTCCTTTCCGCCCTTTGCTTTTTGGAAGTGGGCTGCTGAACACTTCATGGCGCAACAGGGACAGGTCTGGGGGAATTTCACTGGTCGACTATGGGTAGTGACCACACCAGGTTGTCGAAAGCATCCTACCGTGCTGAAGCTCCAGAAAGAGCTGGGTGCGCTGATTGCGAGCCACATGGATCCCTTAAAGGGAGATGCCTGGTTGCTCGGCACAACTTGGAGCTTGCGGTGCTTCAAACAGTCGACTGTTTTTAAGCACCCGGGAACAAGTTGGATGCGATGCTTCTTGGATGGTTGAAACATTGAAACATGTCGTGGTGTTGTTTGATCCTGCACTTGATGGGTTCAGCCCCTTGGGGTCCAGCCAGCTTCGTTCATCGTCCATTCCTTGCTACCGGGGGGCTGCATCACTGGATCTCACATGATGGATACCCTGAGATTGGTTGCTATATCACCCCATCACTGGTGTTTGGTAACGAATGATGGGTATACTCCTAGATCGAACACGATTGCTGGTGATACGAAAGATACAAACCACAAACACAAATAAACACAGATCCTAATATAATGATCCTAATGAATCCCTCAAACAGACAAATATCATGGGTATGTACAATCGCTACTGGTGGATATTGGTGATCCTAAAGATCATATCATAGCCATGATCAGTCTCCCATCACAACTCTGGTCGTCAATGGCTTCAAATCCTGACGACTTGGGCCTGCAGGATGCAGTTGATTAGTACCAGTAGTCGATATTATGTGACGGTTTGTATGGGTTAATTAAGGTGAATCGTGGTTTCATGGTTCAAAGTACCGCCTTACATTAAGAATCGCAAAGCCATATTGGTGGAATAGTGGTGGATCATGTTTGAAATGGGTTTATTCCTGTTTGCCAGTGATTGACACGATCAGAGGGCGATCGTCCAACAGGATATGTAAGTGTTGTTGCGAACCTTTGTGATTTGAGTTTCAACCATGGTTCATCTTTTGTGTGGTGCGCAGAGGTCGCTCGCGATTTGCTCGCTGTGACTTTCCAATCTGTGTCATCCTTTGTTTTGCTGGTGATCCCAGATCATGATATCGACTAAAATCATGAATCAGCTGCAATGAACTGCCATCAGCTTTTGCTGACCTAAAAACACACCTCATGTGATGATACAACTCCATTCTCACTCATCCATCACACCGGTGATCAATTGGACCACAACATCATCAAGCATGGTTTGCCAATAGTAACCATCATGAACCGTGATTATATAATGAGGATCAACCACTAACCATGATAGACTCATCAATCACAACCATAATGCGAATCATCACCAAGAAAACATGACTGGCTGGTGGATTCAAACATTCTTAATTTTCCCTAGTGACCAATGGTTGGTTGACAAGCATATTTTTCATAGGGGTTGCAACCACCAACCACCAAGAAAACATATGAAAACATGAGATTTGACCTTCCCTGGCTGCGGCCGCGGCTCGTCGTTGAATGCCGCGGCTCGAAATCCACCCTCTGAGGTTGGGAGATTTCGCCTGGATGGGCGCTGCTGGCGCCTTGGCTCTTTCCTTCAGCACCTTCTCGTGGTGGGCCGGATACATCGGCAAGGCGGGAGCCCTGGGGACTTCCGCGACGCGGTGGCCTTGGGCCTGTGCTGTTTGCTCTTGACATCGCTTCTTGCAGTTGTGGGGCCCAGGTGAACTTTGTGGAACCATCAATGCTTACCCAACTGATGATATTGATGGTTGTAAGCATTGATGGTACTTACCCAATCTCAACCATCAATGGTTCCTATTGATAGGAACCCTGAGATTTTTGGGGAAGTAGCTGGCCTTGGTTCCATTTTCATGTCACCGGCCCATGACCTTGGTGGACGTTCAAACATCCACAGCCAGCCATGGCTTGGGGCCGCTAGGACCACTACATGTTGCATCGTTCAACCATCCAACATCATCCAACCACTAGTGCTTGCTATGGCATATTAGGTATGGCATACTATGGCAATATACAGGTACCACTGCATGTCGTATGGCATACTATGGCAATTCACAGCTGCTATGGCTATAAACCACCGGCATTGACTCGCCAGCTAGCGATTGACCTCAGATCCAGGCCAGTACCATCTACATGGTGCTTCCGCCAACGCCGCTGCAACTTCCCTGGTGCAAACTGTTGCCCAAAGATGATTCGCGCTACGTCTTTTTCGACCCTTGGGAGTTGTACATTTGCCCAACTGGTAAACTGATGAACCCCAAGCTTCAACGATATTTTTCAGCACACTGGTGTAACTGACAATTGCATAAACTTGGATAGAAAAAAGTGATTCTGGTAAGTTCATGATGAAAATCTACAATCGAGCATTTGCACCAAAAGAAATGCTGTGTGAAACTGTCGAACTTTCTTTTTCGCGGTCGAAGAA
This sequence comes from Symbiodinium kawagutii, assembly GCA_009767595.1. NCBI lineage: Eukaryota > Dinophyceae > Suessiales > Symbiodiniaceae > Symbiodinium > Symbiodinium kawagutii. The sequence continues at coordinate 38,550 of VSDK01003623.1, read as the reverse complement.
TGGGTGGCAACTGGTGGAACATGTGGTGCTGGTTGTGCTGTGACTTTTTTTAGCAACCTGGGTTGACAATAAGGAATTTCAACCAACGCTCATCAACACTCGATCGTAAACATGGGAATGTCAATCTAACTGGCTATGAAGGGAGGTTATTGCAGGCCATGAACAGGGATAGTTGCGAACGAACCAGCTATCAAAGGCCAGTAGTAGGTTTCTTTGGTTCATAGCACCCGGTGATCACCCATGATTGACCATAGTTTTCCCTATTATTGTTGGTTATTGTCCCCCCATCAGTCGGTTGGTTAGCTCAGAACAGAACTGTTGGTGTTCTTTGCATCAACCTGCAGTGCATCAACATGGGCACGGCAAGCATGAAGATGAAGGAGTGCACCAGGCATCAGCTCAGTAATTCCATGCATGTTCAACTGGTGCATGTCACAACCTCAACGCAAAACTTGGCCATCGATATAGGGAGGACTGTGGAACGATCCAATTCGGTACGCGAACCCGCATGCTTCCATAGGTGGTGATAGGCAGTGCAAGAATATATACACGTGGCTGCAAGGAGAACAGCCTTAGTCAATATCCTGCACGAGGTCCAGTGTGCGCAGCGTGATGTCTGGGTTGTGGACAAATGCTGGCAGATCGATGTGGGTGTTCAGTGGTGTTCAGAGGGCACATCAGAGGGGAGAGGTATCGTGCTGCGGCTTGGCATGACTAAAAAAGATAAAAACTATCAAGACTTCAAGACTTCTGGTGTAACTTCTGCCCTGTGTACACCGGACAATGGCTCCCCATGTTTTAGCAGCGCCTTTCATTTTTTGCAACTTACCTTTTCTTCTTTGGCTGGCTCTGGGGTGCTTCTAGCATTCTCATGTAACTGCTATATTTGCCACTTAGAAGCTAGTTATTTGCGTCCTCATATTCTTTTTGCGAACAAAATGAATCACTGCAACTTCTTAGCATCAGCTCACCATTCCATCCTCAAGATCGCTGGCCTACGGCTGCTACATGGCGTTCGAATTCGCAGACTTGTTTGCCTACGCTATCCATGCTTATGGCTATGGTGCTTGTTTTTTGTCCCTGCTCAGCCAATCCAAGGACTTCTTGAACAACGAAGTCTTCACTGACGCCAGCAAGGCCATCAGTCGCTGCCAACTTTTTGATAAAGGTGCTTACTTCGAAGGGAACAACACGCTGGCCCTGACCAAACAGTTCTATCCCGAGGTCCTCCAGGCCCCAGCGATCTGAGCCAGTGAGGGTAGCTGGCAAAGAAAGGCGTTGAATAAGTGGGTACCCCCGAAACATCCAAGATTAGTCATTTTTGGCAACAAACATAGAAAACCAACCGTTTTTTCGGGCCCTTATTTTCAGAACCCCCAAGTAAGTACTGTTTGGTGTTTGGCATTGACACTGCTAACACTTGTTCATAGTTCCCAGGAAGTGAGCAATGTGTGTTGTTTGGTGGAGGTGATTTGCCTGGTTTGATAATGTTTGACTCAATGATTTTTGGTGTGCGAATGATTGGGGAATTTTTCTCTCGCGAGCCGGGAGGTGTTTTTTCCGAAGGCGGGGTTGAGGTGACGGGTTGAGGGTTGTTAGTTACTGTTTTCACGCCGGCTTGTTGATCGCTGCAAATCACAACCTGTCCTGCAGGCGTATGGCAATGGCTCTGACATGGTAAAGGTGCAAAAGACCAGGGCTTGTGGAGGTTCTGTGTCTTGAGTCGTGAGCTGGCTACATCTAAATACCTTTCCAAGTGCGGCCTTCTCCACCCAAAAAATGCGAAGAAACCCATGTGAAGGATTGGTGCTCTAATTTGACATGACCTTGTGGTGTCATGTTGATAGGCCACATGGATTTGGATGGCTTATGGTTACAAATTCAATTCCAACCAGGCCACATGAGGCCTTTTTTTGGGGGGAGATCAGGTACCGCAGCCAGCTTTTGCAGAGATCGCATCTTGAGAAAAGTCCGTGATGGGTACCTGGGCTGCTTGTGATTTGACAGCTTAGCAATCCCTGATGAAGTCTCCAAGCTGGTAGCCCAGGGTGGTTTGGGGTCCCATGTAGCACCACCTGGCTCGATTTTCGCATCATTCGCCATTTAACGAACTACCTATAGCCACGTTATACCATGTTTCACATCAGTGGATATCGGCAGTAGCCAGCTGTTACACCAGGAACTATTCCTTTTTGTTGTGTGTCCTTTGTGTTTTGAGAAAAATGGGGCTGACTTAAAACAACCTGGGGACACTTTACAAAAAACAAAATCAGCTAGATCAATTTTGGTTCCTCAAAGAAAACAGCAAGGCTCCCAATTTCGCCTGCGCAATCGCTGTTGCGATTTACCTCCAGGCTGATGTAGTGGCTGGATCAAATCACTCCAGTAACATTATCAATTTGATCCATGATGCATGATGGAACTATCCATTCATCACAACTAGTTGGCAATAATCACTAGCATTCATTCACCAGCAAGTGGTTAGTGCTTGATTTGAACGAAAGCCCACCAACTACTCATACCTTTACTTCTGGGAAGGGCTGGCTCGAGCCATGACGCTTCTACCAATCTATTCGGGAAATTGAACATCAACGGTACATCAATCGCATATCACCCACTTGATATTGATGCAATTTTCATGCCAAACAGTTGTTTTTGGTTAAGCATCCCAACAGAGAAGGATCAATTTTTGGCATGTCGGGCAAAGACCCGTCATCTTCTATTTTTGTTGTCCTTGGATGTTAACGAGTTCCGACCCATCATGGGAGAAACAGATCGGGATCACCAGCGATCTTAGCATGAATAGCGCTGGTGCTTCACCTTCAAGCATGGATGGCTTGTTACGGAATATTATGGATCTCTCACCCACATTGCAGCTGCAGTGGCAGCTGTGAAAGCGTACGTCCATGTGGCACAAAACGGGTTTCTTGGCCATCACCTTAGGGGCTTCAAATCCCTGGCAGTATCGTAGTACCCCCTGGAGCTCAGCATTGCAGCAAGCCCTCCACAAAAGGACGACATGTGTGGCAACTTTCACGTTGAACCCTTGGGGACTGTAAACTTTTATATTGGCTCTTTGCCCCCTACAACACGCACATACTGTACATAATCAGTGTGTGTGTGTGTGTGTAGATGGGTGGACGTTTCGAGGATTCTGTGTTTTCTGTTTTCTTTTGGGCTGTTAGAGGGCACCAAAACACATGGTACTTTTTTCAACTTCGCTTGCTCCAGAATTAGAGATACATAGATTAGGGAACCTAGAAACTGGATGAGACTGGCACCTGTCACTGCTACCTGTGCCAGGATATGCCCGTGCAGGGGGAAGTGGCCTTTGATCCTTTTGCCATGATGGACGAGCAGCCCGACTCCAAATTCACCACGGTGCCTTTGAACGCTGCGGTTGGGGATGCTGGAAAACTTGGACGACCCACTTGCAGAGGTGGATACTCTGCCATTGCTTCTCTTGATGTGGAGCTACAGGTGTCCACACTGTATCCACAAATCCCTTGAAATGTGCAGCGATCTGGAGCTGCTAGGAGTTGTGTAAGCAAATTGTAGCTGTTGCAGATTTTCTGACAAGCCTTTCTTTGTGGGGATCCCATGCAATTTCACATGAATGTTGGGGTGAGAAGTGGCAGACTTCTCAGTGCGGACTCTTATAACATGCTGCAGTTGCAGTTCCGAGTATCAAGCAGGATTGAACGGTCCATGGTAAGTGGTGCCCATAGCTCATATATGCAGCAGCTTGGCCCAAAGATTGTTGACACCACACCCAACATAGGGTATTTTGGGACAAGGTACCACGTGTCTTTACGGCTTGTTTCAAGTTTTTGCCTGACTTTGGGTTGTCACATTGTTTGGATGCGACTCGGCCCCCCACAGGAATTTGTGCTTCGTATCCATGGGGCTTGGGTGTGATCACGGAAGTCCCCTTCAACCACCCACTATGACAGTGCTATGTTTCAAAGCATAAGCAAAATACAGCTGTTAGCAGGTAATCATACAGACATAGTTTATGGTTGAGATTTGTTTCGATACTGGTGGTGATAGGTAGATATGTATCAAAAGGTTCGTTTGTGCATATATACTAATGAATCTAATCAATATGATATACATATATGAATATAGTATCTACACATACATGGTACATAGTATGTCATTCCAAAAACCTGCCGTATTTATTTATTTGGATATATATATATATGTATATATGTATTTATATTTGATATACATATATATATATCTTTGATATATATTTATATATATATTTTTTTTATCTATAAATATATATTTATATATATATATTTTTTTTTTATATATCTATCTATATCTATACATACATATTTGAGACATATATATATATATATGTGATATATATTTATATATTTATATTTGGTATATATTTACACATATATAGATTTATATTTGATAAAAGTATATATATATATTTTTTATATATATATTTGCATATATATATTATATTTATTATATATATATATATGTACGTATATGTGATTTATTTATATATATATATTTTTTTTTGTTATTTATATACTGTATATATATATATTTAGTTCATATATATATATATATTTGATATATATTTATTATATATATATATATATTTATATTTGTATATACACATATATATATATATTTGATTTAGATATATATATTTATTTATTTATTTGGATATATGATTTCCATGTTTTCTACACACGTGACTTTTACATTTCTCGCGCCTTGCTACAGAAAAAAAACGTTATCTCGCTGGGCATGGCAGGTGCACTTACGTCCCGAGCTGCTGCGCCGGGAGCAAGTGGAAAATGTTCGGAAGATCTCGGAGTCTTCCCAAGAGACCTGCAGGAGCAGCAGTTGTTGCAGATGGATGATGGAATGATGGAAGTTTCAGTTATGTTTGTTAGAATACATTCCATTTATGTTATGGTAAATTTAATAACCATTATTTATGATATACAGTTATAGTTTCGAATAGTTTTTAAAGGAATCTAGAAGGGTTTTATAGATTATAGTTTTATAGTTGAATGGTTGATGGAAGTTGCAGTTATCTGGTTAGTGGTTTTTAAAGTTTTTTTTTCAGTCATAACTATTAACAAATGGTTGGTATAGTTCACATACTATAATTTAGAATAGTTTATATAGGAAATTGCATATATGTTTATATCAGCTTATATATGTTTATGGATGTTTATGTGCGTTTACACATATGTTGATAGACGTTTGCATATGAGATATGGTTTAGTTTGCAGATGCATAGTTTTGTATATATGTTTATGGATGTTTATACATGTTTGTAGATGTTTATAGCTGTTTACCTTTTATGTGATCTGAAATTACTAATTAATTATGCGTTTGATTGGGTTGTATGTCAACTATTGGTAGTGAGCAGTATTAACCATGAGGGGAACAAAACACACGTGTATTACAAATTGATACGCACATGTGTATTTAGGTTGATATACATAATGATTTGATTCATGTTAGCTTGCTACCACATATGTATAGATAGGCGTATTTGTGTGTATTTATTGATGTGTATTGTTTTGTGTTCTTGTGTATCTATCAATATGTATATTTTTATAGATATGCGTTGTGCAAGTATACATGCTTAAACTAATTTCGATCATGTTGATACACATAAAGCATGAAATCTAGCCAAGAACAGTATGGATACAAACAATCACATGGAGAGTCGAAGGTCAATGATCAACCTCACTGGCTAACCACTTCCCCGATATGTCAGACTGTACTGTATGAATAGATCCTTATAAACAAGACACTATCAATTTGTATTGACACATCCTGATTGAATCTGCCAATATGTATTATACACATATGATCCTTCTCGTATTTCTTACGTCATATGCTACGTCGTATACAATATCTGGCTGGTGGTTTGAAACATGTTTTATTTTCCCTACTATTGATTAATGACTAGTTGGTTGACTAATATTTTTTGTGCCGGGGTTCAAACGACCAACCAGATATGATTGTGAATATAGTCGGTGTAAATCTTTGTAGCAACTGCTATGACTTGTGATAGCATCGTTCAATGCCGATGCCACGTAGGGGCTTCACCGGCGCCGTGCGAGGACGCTTGAGATGCCTGGCAGGCCCATGTTCGACCCTCAGGGGGCTCAAGCTCGAAGGATGGTTGAATGCGACATAGGACTGTTACGTAGCAATGTTCCCATGATATGAGTAATGGGTGTTTCTCAAGCCATCACAGGGGACCCCAAAGATATGGTTGGTTCATATGTATCATCATTGCTTACCTGTCAACCAATCTTGATGATGGGACCAGTGCTCATGGCTCACACCTGTTTGAGGCATCCATCAGTCCCAATGACCAGTGAAAGAAAGCCACCGTGTGTTCTTGGGCTCTGGTGTTTGTAAAATGCACTTGTTGGAACTGGTGTAGCCATGCGAGTCCACTACTTAGAGGCTTGAAAGTGTGTGTATATGTAAACTAGCAACGTAAGGGGAGATCCATATCAATAGAGCACCAGCAGTTCAACTATGGATAGCTTGTGATTTACTACCAAATATGAACGGCTAATTAAATCTAATTAATTAATATGCATCTACCATTGTATAAAAATGAGCCAGAGACATAATTACAGTCAATTGCGTTTAGCCTTAGCATTGCATGGAGACGTGTTTTGTCGATGTTACTCCAAAAATAATAGGAGATGGCCTCAAAACGATACTTCAAAGAAGGACTCCAGACGTCCCGAAAATCCGTGAATACACCTTAATCAAATAGTTGTGACGCTGCCTCATACAACTAGCTATATATTTAAAAAATAGGTATGCAGATGTTTCTTGATACGTGCGCATCATATATACAAGTCAATGTATCAATGCACGTGCGCACACACAATCACATAGGCATACCTAATCATACCGATATAATTGCAATCATATATTTTGTATATCTATCTACAGATGTATATGTATGTATACATGTATCTATATATATACAGATAGAGTATTCATTTATTTACATATATCTCCAACTACCTTGCTGAACTCAAAGTGTCCAACGATCCGCCCAGCGCTGAGGCCCTCAAAGTTGGAGCCTGCTCAGTTTAAAGCCGTCATCGAATCGGAATACATCGGTTGCAGGGGCACCCAGCGTGGGGTCTGACAGGGTCACACGACCCGATCCCCTCCAAAGGCATGGCATGGCTTGCCGGGAATTGCATGGATCGCTTGGAGTGTTTATGGATTTCTTGGTATCTTGAGGTGAGTATCTTGGTTGTTTGGTTGACTTTGTTGCTGGCTTGCAGAGTAGCTTGCTCAGTTGCTTGATTAGAGTTTTGTTTGCTTGGTGGTTCCAGCACTAGATTCGGAGAGGATTTTTTGTGGCCCACAAGGTTGTATGACCATGTATGACCCAGCTAGAAAATTGGCAATCCATGCGTGTGGGTGTGTGTGTGTGTGGGTGTATGTGACATGTTGATACAGGTAGACAATACCTGTGATATTAATTGAACTGCTTTGATGTTTTTTCACCATGTACCAGTTAATCATGAACCATCAAGATTGTTTAGTTAACTAGATGTTAACTAGTGGTTGACAATGGTTATTCATCTTCCACCATGTTCCATCCTTCTAGCTGTCTTGTTTGTGCAAGGTCAGATTGCGCTTGCAGCGGCTCTTCAACGTGACAACATCTTTCAAGCAAGAAAAACAACGCACAGTTTTCAGGATGGAAAACTGATTTTTGTTGATAACTCTTTGGTGGCCTGTTGTTCTTCGGTTGGTAATGGTAACCCGGGATAAATAAACCCCTGGTTGATTAATTAGGGGGGTCACCATCAACCAGGGGTTTATAATCCTGGGTTACCATAAACTATAAATAATCCTGGTTTAACAGGCATTAACCAACATTAACAATTATAAATCCTGGTTTTTGTTGATTTTTTGTTGCTAGACAGTTGTTCTTGTGTTGCCAAGGCTCCCTAGGCTGGTTGTCCAAGGATTGGTTTCTGACGGTCCCGCAGGCTGCGGATTTCCATGGCCAACGGGTGGCAAGAAGTTCGTTTGGAACTCAGAAGCTTCACATGGCGTTGAAACTTAAAGGTGGCTGGCACGATGTGTGGGGCATGTCGCTGGTGTCGCATGGCCATGGATCAATATCACATGGCTATGGGTCAATATTAACCAACCAACTAATGGAGGATTTACCAACAATAATAAGGGAAACAATCGTTAATGATAGGGGAACCAGGGGTACAGGGTTTTGGCCCACAGCCACATTTCTAGTGGTTTCTCAACCTATAGGGGTACCCCTAGACCATCCAATAGTGACCTTTGTAGTAATAAACCCACCATCTTTTGGGGAGCTCTACTTTGAGAAATCCTCACGTTTGCCAAAGAATGGGGAGCTCACATCCCTACAGCTCTGGCCAGTTTGGTCATGGGATGTGAACTGCAGGGTTTCCACTGCCAAAGACGGATCCATCAATACATGAGACCCCAAAAAGTGGTGGGGGGAATTTGAGATAGTTGAAATGATTGGACATAGTGGCACGAGCACAGCGGAGTGTTGCGCCAAGTACATGAATCAACTGCATGCGCGCCAAGCTAGGTCAAACTATGCAGTACCCGGTACGATTTACAAGGGTTTATTGCCATGATCCGAGTTGCAACCCAGCTGCACATCCAAGTCATGTCAGGACCGTTGATTGAGCCCCAGGTCTATGATGAGGATTTTCTGGCTGACTTGGAAACAGGCCACAGCAACATGATGCGGGGGCAGCTGCCAGTGGTGATCAGCCGAACCCATTGCAATCCACTGATTTCCTGGTTGATCATTCGTGCTACTGAATCAGAGTGCTGGCGATGCCAGGTTGAAGGGAAAACTGTCATGAAACCAGGAGGCCTCCAATGATGAGATGGCAGTCATTATCCATTCGTCAACTTTTGCATCATTGTCTTGTAGCTCCCATTCAATTGATGCAACCACCCCAACCAACCCAAACTTAACTACCTTGGACCCATCACTTTTGACATATATATGTTCAATTACTGATAAAACTGTTAACGATCAATTGTTTGATTAATTGGATGAGAAGCATCACCATGTCGCACGATGGCAAGGCTCACAGCAGTCCTCAACTCCTTCGAGCATCTCAGACATGGAGGTGCCCAGAAATTGGTATCGCCAACTGCTAGGAATTGGCGGTTGCTTGTTACCCTCTGGTAGCTCACATGGCAATGGTTGTTATCCACTATGAATGGATGATTTCCCATGTCATTTTCTGGTCAAAATGCCAAATTGTTCCATTCCCAAGTTGGATTATCGGAGTGAAAATTATTGATTGGCACTATCGGTTGGTGAATCAAACACAGAACGTGCTCGGCAGTATGCCTGAAGTCATCCTTTCTTGGTTCGTGAGCTTGTGGTGAGATATTGTCGCGGTGTCCCGCATGTTCATGCAGAGTCCTGTAGCCAACTACATTGCTACAACTCAAAAATTACCAGAGACACCACAGGAACCGGATCATTTTTAGTGGGAAACCCATCAGTTTTTGTGGTTTTTTCACCAAACCCTAGGTTTTATGATGTGTTCATTTCTAGGGTTTATGATAAGATCATTTCAAACCATACCCAACGGGCAGAAGCTCAGCTCGAATCAACAACTCGTGGTGATGAGTTTGAGTATCCTGGGCCTCAAATAACTCCACCAGGCCTCCAACAGTTCCGAATCATGGAAATACTGGTCGATTGATCTGTTTCAGGGAGGGAAAACACATGAACAGGTTTGACCTCTATACTGGTGGTTGGGGAACAATGGTAATGGACAGTAATAGATAGTGGTTCGTACGTAGTGGTTATTGGTGATGAATCATAATGAATAATGATTGACAATGGCTAATTAATGACTTAATGATGGCTAATACAGAGTGGTACCCCCCTAGTTGTAAGTTGGCTTCTAAGCCACCTCAGTATAGTTCTATAACTGATGGTTACCCTAGTTGTGACCTAAGTTGGCTCACTGGGGGTTGCCGCTGTAGTTGGAAGATGTTGGGAGTTCTTTCAAGTATCTATGTGTTGGTGCAACGGGATGGCTGATGTTGAAGATGCTGGTGGGCTTTTGGAAGGGAAATCCTGCAAACAACTGGTTGTTGGCTACAGCCCATGAATTGAGCAACTACGAGTAATGTTGGCGGACGTTCGAGCACTATGTTTTTTGTGTTTTTTGTGTCGTTAGTGGGAAAAGTCGTGAAAACAGAGTTGCCCTGAGTTTTCTTGACCGTGGCAAGAGAAGGAAATGCTTGCGCAGTGCTGGCAAAGATTAGTCATACTCTGTCTACTTTTTTGGAAGGCAATTGTTGTTCGGAAGACCTAATTTTTGGCCACATTTGGCTGGACGATGGTCAATGATGATTAGATTGAGGGCGAAAATAGTGATGCTTCATGATGGCGAACGATGCACTTCATGATCCCATTTCGGCAGGTGCCAGTCGCACAGGATCGAAAGGCGTGGCGGCTGGGGCTGCAACAGCCTCTGGCTGGCTGCGCAGCTGGCGTAACCATGGTTGCAACTCCTAGAAGGTAGCTGAACTAATCCTTACAACCATGGTGGCTTCCAAGCTCCTGGGGACGCACACCGCACACGTAGTGCAGTGGCTTTGGGATGACTGCAAGGGTACCAGGGCTTCGACCCACAACGAAATCGTTTACCTCAAAGGGCAGCCATTGGTGCGTCAGGACAGTGCTGCCGTTGCGGTTGTCACGCGCCAAGATCGCGGAAGGCCGGGGCACTGTCAGGTGATGTCAAGAAGCCCAAGGAATATTGATACTCAATGACCATAAACAACCCCTGGTTGATAAATTGGGGGTATCCTGGATTAATATTTGTGATTCAACAAGGGTTGGTAGGGTCTGGTTGGTGGTTTGGTTGACATTTTGCTGATTTTCCCACTTGTAATTTTGAACAAATGGTTGGTTTACAAACGTAATTTCGTAGGGGTTGAAACAACCAACCAGCCATTAACCATTGACCCTTGGAATTAATCATTTCTCAAACATTAATGGCTTGGTTGTTAGCGAATTGCCATCGACTATTTAATATTGACCATCAGTATAAACGATTGCTATTCAACCATTGCTAATACAGTCTGGTTCATGGGTTTGTTACTATTAAAAATTGTCACTATCAAACATTGACCACGATAATCAGTATCAATCCATCATGACCTATTATTTGCCATCAATTACCACTACCACACCTTGACCATTATACTTTTAAAGCTCATCAATCCAATCAAGCACTGGTGGTTTGTTTCTAGTGGTTGCTTAATGGAGAGATTGCTCTGCCGCCAATCTGGTCAGGTCCATCACCCTTGCGAGGTGCTGTTTTCAGGTTATTCAAGGGTTGATTCATGTGGCACTGCAGGGGTTATCAAGCAACTATAGGGGTTATAGCTCCACTAGCAATGGCTAACACTAGGGCAGAATCACCAACATTAATGGTTAAACAAAAACCAGTCATGGTGGTTTCTTAAAATGAGGAACCCCATCTTTTTATTACTATAGATGGTTGATATTAGATAGGGTGCCCCTATGACTTGAGAAGCACCCATGTGAACCGAAGGTGATCAACGCCAAAATCTGCAGAAAAGGTTGGGGAAATTTCATGTGATTTCTTTGTAATTAAAACGGGTGGTTCCAACCTAGATCGGTTTCGAGGGTTTTCTGTAAGTAGATTTCCTATCATCGACAGGAACTCTACTTCAGTTGATAGGCTGGACCAGCAGGATCTAGTGATTTTGGACCTTGGATGGTTGTCCCTGATTGTCCCCTCTATATGGTCATGGTCACTTCTATATAGTGTTGGAGGTTTCAATTTTATTTATTGACCAAGTTGGGATAAGAACATTAGGGATAGCCAATGACTGGCATTCACTGACAACCATGTTTGGCAATTGCCCGCCACCAAACCATTCATGGTAGATCCATGTTTGCAAATCACTGGTGTCTTCATTAGCTGGTGATCACATCTATGGGTGGCTTATGAATCTATACCTACCAGTAACAATCAATGTACCCGGCCAGGGATGGGCCCCAAGTCTTGGAGCTAAACCATGGATCAACCCTTAAGCTGCTGCATGGGTTGGATGTGGGACGGTCCCAAGACCTCTCCCCGATGTCGATGAGGTTTGAACGGCATGAAATTTGATAATCATCTCAGACATGGGTCATTCACTTTTTGTAGATCGATTTCTGACCGACGAACCTATTTTTCATGTCAACGTTAGCTGATTCCAGGGCAACGCTAAGCCGCTCGCATTCCAAGAGTGCTTGGAGGTAGTCCCCACTGCTGGCAACAGGTTGCCCCGTTGGTCGTGGGGATTCCTTCACCCGATAAGGTCTATCTCGTACGTCGCTTCAGCTGGTACTCACCGGAGATTCATGGAGATTACCCTCTGGCAGTCCCTCACCTGGAAGCTAAAAATCACCATTTTCATAGTAAAACAACCAATCTGAAGAGTGGATTTTCCACTTCCAGGTTAGTTTGCCAGCGTGGCATGATGGTCAATATTTATTTTCATTTTTTACCATCGTGAGCCAGCCATAACCTCATTTGCGCAATCAATCAGACTGCCAATAGTGTGACAGCTTTGTGAAGGTACCAGTGGCTGCCTAGCTACCCGGAGCTAATTTGAACCAGCTAGCTAGCAAATGAAGACAATGGTCAAGAGCTTGCAGCCATCATTGAAACGATGGTAACATGATGGTCAATGATGATGATTCATTGGATCGGATGATGGTTCATGGTATCATCCATGCTTCAGATGGTTAATGGAAGTGACAAGCAACAAGTGCCAATCACTGATAGTGACGCTTCAAAGTGTAGGCAAAACGATTGTTCAATTCGTTGTCTGGCCGAACGATGATCCACCAGGATCCATCAGGGTTCATTGTTGATCCCAACTCCCAGACCCTTCGACTCTACACACGTGGCTAGCCATGGCATTCTGTGGGCCCAGAACCATCCAACCGCCCTGATGTTTAGGAAAAACCAAACATTTGGCTGGCAAAGCTATTTCGTGAAACAGCCATGTTGTTGTAGGATTGCTGATTGTTATCCCGAGTGTATCTATTTAGTAACGATTATCAACCGTTCGTCATCATGAGGACATGCGTACCAACCACTGTTTGATCACCTGTATTGACCATGACTAATTAGCCTTGAAATGATTCGCACTGCTGAGTGATCAATCCAATCCATCAGCATCCATCAGCATCCATCAGCAACCACTGTGATCCGATTATGCAAGTGATAAGTTGAACCATCATCATGACGCCGCCTACGATGATGCTTGCCATCCATCCCATAGGCTACCCATATTGCCCTATGTTTATCGTTGAAGTGATCCTACAGATACACTCTAGCAAACGAACCTAGCAATGGAAAATCACCATGTCTTGTAGCGAAACCCTGGGAAACCATTGATAATTCTTGGATTTTCCAGCCAGCTATGTTACCAGAGGGTAGTCCTATGGTTTTCACCCATCGTTTCCTTGGCCTTGCCATCCAGCTGCAGGCCATCCTTGAGCTCGTGTCAGCAGCCGCGCGACCACACGCCCATGGGCCAATCGCCTCGCATCTGACATGCCACGACCAGTGACACCCATGGAATGGCAGCGCGGAACAGCGCGGAAGGAGACGATGGAAGAAAACCACCAGCGGTAATCCGCCACGACACAACACGTGGGTCAACCAGGAAACATCATCAAACGAGTCACCATCGGCTTTTTTGCATATCTAAAAATACCTGATTTTTGTCATTTGTATTGTCATTTGTATTGTCATTTGTATGGATTGACACGGTCCTTTTTATCGTTTTTTTGTGAGGGGGCGATATTTCATCCCCACGCCCCAACGAAAGTAAACGGCAAGTCATTGAATCGCCGGCTTTGGTAAACATGGCAATGGAAATGCCATGGGTATTTTGTTTGCCCATTTCTGGGTGGTGGTTGTAAACATGTTTTATTTTCCCACTTGTAATCATTGGCAGATGGTTGGTTGACTAACATTTTTCATAGGGGTTGAAACCACCAACCAGATTTGGTTGATTGTTTACTGCTATGTGAGATTACTACCCCGGGCTGAAGTAACAGTTTCATGTGGATAACCGTGGCATTTTTGGCAAGAAGAAACATCTCCAAATGGGCGTTTCTCTACATATGGGTCCCCCCAAATGATCCAATTCCAACCATTTATAACATGCATTCTTGGGGGTTTCCTATTTTGAGAAACCACGTGTGGAGATATTTTTCCACCTCAAAAACTGATCGTGTAGCCTAGGGTAGGTGAACTTTTTTTGGAATTTTCATTTCAGGTAGGTTGAACAAGTTTGGCCGTGGTTGAACAACGTTGGGGGCCGTTCCAACATTTGCCAGGGTTGCATAACACATAACCATATATAACCAGTCCAGTTTACTAACTGGAATGAGCTGGACCAAAAATGACGGCTTTCATTGGTCTTAGTTCTTCATTACGACTCTTGGACTCCTAACATCAATAACGAATGTCAACACTGACTGTTCTACATAAAAACATATATGAATATCAATCCAAATCTACGTGTCTACACAAGATGGTATGAAATTGATAAGGTCAATTTGTACGTACAAATCATCAATCTGAACTAAATGGCACTTATGATATTCACATTTTGCGTAATCATCAAGCAGTGAAAGGTGCTTTGTCAACTGGCCAGTTGGCGAGAAATTCGGTGGACGGCACTTTTCCAAGATCGGTTGAAGCACAGGCCTGCCCAGATGGCAGTGGGTCAGCGACTTCTGTATAGACATGAAATCACCAGAGAACAGCAGTGGGTGTAAACAACTCGTGAGAAGAGGAATTTGATTTGCAACTAAATGTCAGACATGACAGGAATATGACGAACAGTGGGTGTAAACAACTAGTTTTTACATAAATGCTCCACCCACTATCCTAGTTTGCTTGCAGGCCCCTACGCATAATTGGGTGTGAGCCTGTAGTTCAGAAACGACTAGTTGTAATTTGCTCCGAAGTAGCAAACGGTCGACGTCTTGACTTTAAGATTCTATTTGGTTAGAATCAGTAAGTGAATGCGCAAGCAGTATTCAAATGCTATGTGGAGCAGCCCGGAGCATCCCAAATCAAGTCGAAAACAGTTAGTTGTGTATTGAATGTACATTAATTAAAGAACATTAATTGGTGCAACTGCTGCACTTCTGTCCTTTGCGTCCGAAATAACGGAGCAAATTTGTTTGAGTTGGGATGTTCACCTACACATTGATTCGATTGTTTGTACTGCTGCTTGTTGGTTGCTACTGATGACTATGTCATCGTCATTGGAAGTCTGACCTGGCCACTGTCGGCAGTGCAAACCTTATTGCGCATTCCGGCGCTGGTTTCTCGTGTTCATTCTGAGGCGTAACAGTTGCGCCTTGTGATTTTGTTTCTGCCTGCCGCTGTTGACAGAACTGGAGCACTGGAGGCCCAGTCCATGTTGATTTTGATGTATGATGTATGTGGAGACCCCTTTCCAATTTGGTACTGTGACGACCCTTAGCTATAGGTGGAAAATCACCCCAAATTAATTGGTTTACTACTACAAATGATCAATATAAAGGATGATTTGGGCGTACCCCTGTTTTGAGCATCACCCATTTAAACCTAGGAATATCCCACGCTTTGCAGAAGGTAATTTTAATAGTAGTGCTTGCTGGAAAGCTTAGTGATCCACCCATGTCAACAGCGGCACACTTCTCGGTTCCGGCCCCTCCAGGGTTGATGACACCCCAAGCTGATTGAGAACCATCAGCCAAAATCAACCATGACTAGCCCTGATCCAGTAGCAAACAATGGAGAGTGCCTGTGAATGATGGTAGCCATCGTGGGTAACAATGGATCAGCAACCCATGGTTCACCCTTTGGGCCGTGTTGAGCTATAGATTTCTAGTGGGCTCATCGGCAGGGGCAAAGTTTCGGATTTCACAACTTCCCTAGGCCAGAAGATGTCAGGGAAGCGCAGTGCTTTTGCGGTAGAAAAGAGCCTGCTGACCTGTGGTCATTTCAACCAGCCATCCCGCCCAGACGATTGAGTACTTGGAATCTTCAGCTCTCCATGCCTCTCACTAACATAGTTCGCTGGAAATGGGTGTTTCTCAAAGTAGGGGTACCCCCAAATCATCCATTATAAACGATATATAGTAATAAACCAACTATTTTTGGGGGTTCCCCATTTTGAGAAACACCCAAATCATCATCGCAAAGGTGGATCTTCCCCAGATCTTTTGCAAGGTGGAAGATCCCTTCGCCTCGCTTCATGAATCAGACAGCTTTCCCGCGTCAAGCGATTCCCTGCTCGCAGATGGGAATCGCCCTTCATCCTGCATTGCTGGTCAAGGACTGTATGGGAGGGCAAGCAACCACAGCTGGCCCTTGTTGGTGAAAATCCATACCCTTAGATTGACATAAAGTGACACCAGCACTAAACATTGTAGATCCATACTCTTCAGTCGGATGCATTTATGTAACATCATAGATCCCTAGATTCAACCTTGGAAATAAATCGATCCATACCTTTACACAGGATCCAAACCTTCACACAGGAGTGATCCTGACCGCCGTCCGGCTGCCTCCGCAAGGAGAATCAGATTTTTACCCTTTGCGTTTTCTTCGCCGTTCTCTTCGTTGTGCCCTTCTCTGTAGTGTGCTGCTGCTTGAGGACTGACTGCTGATCTCTGGCACTGATTGGTGGTTTCAGGTGGTGGTTTGATGGGTTAAGTAGTGGTTAACTGATGCTTAATGATGCTTATACTGTAGCTGAACTATTGTTTAACGATTAACCATGAGTTAATTGATGGTTATAATAGCTTATCAACAATTTAGGGGGTGGTTGAATTAGGGGAGAATATCATAGCCGGTCAACTATTGACTATAGGGGACAATCATCAACAAACATCGGTAGCTTATTAGCGATGATGGCCGCCGGAAATTTGCTTGGGCAATATCGACAGATCGACATAGCATGGGCCCCAAAAATTGACAAGGTTCCCCATGTTATGTTGATAAAGATGGAATCTTGGAATCTTCATTTCATCTTCATGGATGCTCATGGGTACCTCATGGGTTCCTCATGGGTTCCTTATAATGGTTTCTCATAACATCTTCATGGATGCTTCTCTTTCAAAGAGCGACTTCATGAATCAACCACTGGGCATCCAGTTGACGGGCCCGTTGGCATCCGTTGGTGACGACTGGACCAGCGGGTGATCTTGTTGCTATGATTGCATCGTTGATCAGTTCCATCCCCTCCTTTGTTGTTCATGAACAGTCCCAAGCCATCAACAGCAATGTTGACCCCTGTTTCCTACTATCATTATTGTCAACCTAAACCCATTGCTCTTGGAAAGCTGCTGTCAACATACCATATGGTTGTTATCGTTGTCAACCTACTCTTGTCATTGTTGATCATCCTGCTGTCGATATCGGCATTCCAAAATTGTCCATCAACCTGCTGGCATTCCAATATTGATCATTTCTACAAGTAAGCCATCCATTTTCGAGGCTTCCTGATTCAAAGAACCCATATTGTCCATCAACCTGCTCTTGTTAACCTCCGTTGCTGTCAACCTGCTGCGATCGCTGGTTACCGCTGTCACCCCCATCATTCCCATGGCGTTGCCCCTGCGTTTTTCCAGGGGCTCCAACATCTCCAGCCACGGCGTGAGTGCAGAGACACTGAAGATCTTCAACGCATGCATCAACCTGGAGGCGCTGCGAAAGGTTGAGGCTGAGGGGTCCCGTGTCGATCTCACGAGGCATGTGTTAGGCATGCGCTTATACAGAAACACGATGAAACACATATGTTTTAGAGTTTTTTCAGATATATCTCATCTATTCTTCTACTATGAATAATTACATGCATAGAAACTGTTTATGTGTTTTTTAAATCAATAATCTATAACAATAGACAACCACAATGTTTTATGTTTCAATTTGTGATAGCGTTTGTTTGTTAAATGGCTGTTTCTCAAAATGCCCCCAAATCATCCTCTATTAATCAGTTGTAGTAATCAACCAGCTATTTTTCGGATCCTTGAAACTATTAATCACTTATAGTAATCAACCAAATCTATTAATCACTTATAGTAAATATTAATCCGAAACCTATTTTCAGAAACCACCATATGTCTCGATATAAAAAGTACTGGTCGTGGAAACCTCGCTGTCACAGCTCAGGTGACCGCTGAGGAGACGGTGGGCTTGTTGGCGGCCTCGGCTGAGGAGCGCACCCGGGAAGAGCTGGGTCACGACCAGTGGAAGCTGAGAATTGTCACGAAGGATGGTCAGAAATGGCAGGTGAATGGTGAGTAATGGCTGATGAATGTAGTGAATTTTAATGGTATTGGTTGATTTTCACTAAGGATGGTGAATGATTGGTGACTCATTGGCAAACATTCTGAACGATGACAAATATGTCTTTCCCTCAGGCAAATGAACCAGTACTGTCGTTGACTAATGATCATCGGCCCCATGATTGCCAAACAGAATAAGGCTCATCAATATTGCGAATTTCACTGCCGCTGCTAGTGGTTGATCGTGGCTGACAATGTTCACTGATAGTGGTGAATACCGGCTGATTAACAATGGTCAATAATGGTTAGTTCTTTTGAGTCACTGATGGTTTTGTGAAGGGTTGATTAACTGATGGCAAATTTCTGATTAACCGGTGGTGGAGGAACTGATTAGTTCTAGTGATGGTGGTGAATGTTGGTTGATTCATGGACATCAATGCTTAGTGATGGTTGATGAATGTGTGGTGAGTGGTTGAATTTAGAGGGTAGTGGTAGGTTTTGGTGGTGAAATAGTTTTGAAGAATGCTTGATAGCGATGGCTGATGGTTCATGATGACTGATTGAGCAGCTGCAAATCCTAACAAGAATGGTTGATAGAGGTTGATAATGGGCAAGAACCTGTGTTGACTTGACTTGTATTGATGGCCAATGGTAAATGGTGACTACTTGAGCAGCTGCAATTTGTGAATAATAGTGGCCGATAGTGGTTGAAAGCAGTTGATAGCGGTTGATAGTGGTTGATAGTTGCCAATAACCAGTATTGACTTGTATTGAAAAAGATTGAGAATGATGAATTGAGTAACTAGTAGCAATTGAAGGTTGATAGTACTTCATAATAGTGGTTGGTTGATGGTAGATTCATGTCAAGGACCCCCACAATGGATGGCCAATCACCATAACATAAGCACTCTTTATGATTGACCAGGTGAACTAACCCTTCATAGCTGGTCAAAGTCATTGATTTTAACATGTGGTCAATCGTCATGGCTAACGACTGTTCATAAAGGTTGATAATTGTCAACGTACAGCTGCTTGAGAAATCCTCATTGAAGATCATAAATCCACCACAAAAATCCGTAGTTTACAAGTTCATGAATCATCACCATCAACCATCATTCACCAGCATCCACCAGCATCCACCAGCATCCACCATCCCCAACCATCCTCAGCCATTAGCCATCAGTTTAAACCATGAACCACAACAGCATATAATCATACATTCTCGACCATTACCCGCCAAAAAACAGCTGTTGGTTTATCACTGCAAATGATTGATATACAAAATGATTTGGGGTACCCGTATTCTGAGAAACACCCATATGCAAGCTGGCACAGTAGCTGAATTCCTGAATGATGTGCAATGTCCATTGTAGATGGGCACAAGTGTCCGTTTTGGATGGGTAGTAGCAATTGTTTTACTTATGTTTTCCCATCAAAAACAATTGTCCAATCACAAATGGACTGATTGGTACACTGTCAGTGATTTAATTTCTCCTTAAATCATGTGATATGTGGATGGCCAAACGGCAACAATTTTTTCCTCAAGTTCTGGCCATGTCCTCGCTCGCCATGCACGACCAGCAAGCTGGAAAGTTGTTGGTGTTGTTTTTGTTGCTGAATTATCGTGGCAGCAAGGGACTCCCCATAAGCCAGAAATGAAACATGTTGTTGAATTCTACTAGAAGCTGT
The DNA here is from genome assembly GCA_009767595.1 of Symbiodinium kawagutii. Lineage (NCBI taxonomy): Eukaryota > Dinophyceae > Suessiales > Symbiodiniaceae > Symbiodinium > Symbiodinium kawagutii. Next base: position 18,467 of record VSDK01003623.1, on the reverse strand, counting down.
TGTCCGTATGTTGTTCTTCGTGGTGCTTTGCTGTTGCTTTGTGCTGTTGGTTTCCTCCTGGACTCGTGGGCTATCCAAGGGTGTTTGCGCCACCAGGAGCGACGTCAACTCTGCATGGATGCCAGAGCGACCTTTGAGGTGTGATGTTCACCCGGATGGGTGGTGGCATTGGTTGAGGGTTGTGAAGGTGGGTGAAGGTTGGTGAAGGTTGGCGAAGGTTGGCAAAGGTTGGTTGCTTTGTTGGTTGCTTGGTTGGTGAGGTTGATTGTCCATTTATAATGACCATGGACCATAGTCATTATTTCGAATTTGACAGCAAGACCTCTTGGTTGCTTGGTTTCGGTTGGTTGGCCGGTTCATCAGTGCAGAGCAATCAGCAATCAAGATGGGATATAAACAGAGAGAAGCGTGATACAGTGGGTGATAGCCATCAATGACGGAGAAGAAGGGGGAAGGAATCTATTGCACCCAGCAAGACTACTGACATAGCAAAGCCATGTTGGTTGGGTTGGTTGGTCAGTTGTTTCTTCATTGGCCGGATAGTATTTCATTCGGGGGAAATTAAATTGCGTAGGGGGCTCCACTGCAAGGATGTTGGTTATGCACTATTTGTTGAATATCATGCGTGGTTTGGTGATTCTAGTACAGAGGGCTTGTTGATTGGTTATACCATGGTATATTTGGCGTAATTACTGTATGTGTATGATAATTGTAGTGCATGATAATAACACGTAGGTATGCCATAGATTAGATTCGCTCATACATACCCACCAACGTAGATACGTACATGCATACATACATGCATACACACACAAATAGATGTTATTCTATAAACGTATCAACCATGACATGTTTGTTGTATGAGCAACAACCTTCATGGCAGCAAGCAACTGCTACTGTGGAGGATAAGGATATGCTTGGTGGATGGGTTGTTGGGAGGGTCGTCCACTCCTTCCACTTCACCAATTGAAGTGAATCCCAATTGCTTCATGGTCAAATTTGGTGGCTGGGCTCAGCATATCTTCCTGGCGGTTCGCCCTGCCATTCGGGCCTCCAGGGTAGCGGCCTCCCCAGGCCATGGCGCTGTCGCACCCTGAGCCCATGGAGCCTGGTAGTGTGGTGCGCTTCACGGAGGAGCAGCGGGACTCGGTCATGGGGATCTGCTGCTTGGAACGCGTGATATCATGATGGTTGACCATGGTTTATCACCAGAATGATTGATATGTTTAAGATAATCATTCTGGTGATAAGGCGTGGGGTACCATTGGTGGTTAATCATGGTTGATTGTAATACCAATTATATAAATTATGCTTAATAAATTCTGGTTGATGATGGTCAACCATTCTTACTAGCCATGGTTAATCATGATGATGATAATTGGTCGATTGTGGTCAGTCATAGGAATTGAGCTGATCAGCTAGCAATGGTTAATAGCCAACTCATGATTAACAAAGGTTTATTAATGAGAGATCCAGCTGTTGATTGTGGTAAATGGATGATCAAGTGATGGTTAATGAGACGCAAACACGACCGTTAGTATACAATGGTTAAGAATAGCAATAGCTACTGCCCGTCTGTGTTGAACTGACCCAACTCAGGCCTGGTTAAATTGGTAAATAGCCCACAGATGTTGAATCATGGTTTATTGATGGTTTGATGACGGTTATCCTCTCGTAAACATAGCTGTTTGGAAAAACAATGTAGAAATGCTGTATTGTTTGAGTACATATTTTGGCTGTAAGTCTATGATTCATCATGGCTAGTTGGTTTCTACCAGTTCTTGACAAGTGTTGCGTAGTGATGACTGACTGTTCTAAAACAACCAACGTGAAGCATGTTAAAAATCAATAATCATGATACTTGGGGGTTTGTTTTTTAAAAGCAACTCTGTTGACTATCATGACGGTCAAGACGAATGTCAAAATATATGGGTGAACACAAAGTTGAAAAAGCGTGATGGGTATTTATAAGCCAACTAGCTCATGATGGATACATGATTTGAATTGGTGGCCAATGAGAGTATGATGGTGAACACCAACTAGTCATTGAACACCAATGGCTATAAGCCACACATGATGGTCTTTGTTGTAACCATTGGTCAAAACATTGGCTGCCAATGGTTACAATGGTTATCTATCATGGTTATAAGCCACTAGTCATTGGTCACCAAAGGTTATCTAAAATCAGCTCATGATAGATAACATGATGTAATCACTGGTCTTTATAACCATTGGTGGCCAATGATCGTAGCAGTTGGTCCAAGCACAGCGCTGGTTTTCCACCTGGTCAAGGATGCCCATGGCCTCCATGGCGGTCACCTGCAGTCCATTCGTTTGCAACGGAAATCCGTGTATCATCAAAGCCCAGGAACCACCAGTCGCAGTCCATATGGTTGTGGGTCAATATTAATCAACCCATGGGGGATCATCAATAATGGGAAGGATCATGGGGGATAATCATCATCAATAATCAATAACAGGGAACAATCCAACCAATAATGGAGGATAATAACCAACAAACCCACAGGGAAAACAATGGTTAATGATAGGGGAACCAGGGGTACGGGGTTTTGACCCTCAGCCAGCAGTCCATGCGACAGCTTCGATCATTTTCTATCCATTGATGTGATTGTATTTTTAGATACCAGCAATGCATTCTTGGATATGATGTGCTGTTTGGTGTGCAGATGTTTTCTGTCCAACTACTGGTGGTTTTAGTTTGACGCATGGGCCATCCTCCTTCCCATGCGATCCAGAAAAGGATGCGGAAAAGGATGGTTGGTCGTTTTAGACATTTGTTGTTTTCCCTATAGTAGTTGTTAGCAAATGATATCAGACAATCTTTCGTCAATGATCTCAGCCAGACCGGCAGCTGTGACGCTTTCAAATGGATACCGTCGCACAGGACACGAAGTCTGGTGAACGGTGAGAACCTCAGTGCTTCAAGGGCCCTGGAACTAGTTGGTGGTTCCTGACCTGGCGAAAATCACCATTTTCATAGACAAAAATCATTTTAAATACAGATGATAGGGGGTTTTCTATTTCCTGGTTAGTTTGCCGGAGTCTATCTTCCACAATGACTTTGGCAGGTTGGTTTGCGCATATTTTTCATTGGGGTGGTTCAAGCACCAACCGCATATCCGCTCTTAAGGGTTGGGGCTGCCAAGCGTGAGTGAAGCCCGGCAACTGGGGCGCGCAAGCGTAGACTGGCGGACTACCATGCTGGCTTTGTTGCGCGGTGGTTGTTGCATTTCTTCGGTTCTTGTTTCCGCGGTCTTCGCCAGGAATTCCCAAGCAACCAACTCTCTGAGCTTAACAACCAACGGTCCAGTTGTGGAAGCGGTGGATCACCAGCCTGTTCTAGAGCTGCTTGTGAGGATGATCTTAGCGAGTTGGGAATACCTACTGAGCACCTTCTGAACTGGTGAAACCACTGATTCAAAGGGCACTTTGGTCAGCCTGTATGCATGTCTTACAAGAAAATGGTATGGGGCTGGAGTTATATGTACACTGTGGGCCTCAACGATCAATGAACTAGCAGTTATATGGGGTTTCCCCCAACTTACAACTGCTAGGAGCCCACTTTGTTTCAATTCTGCAGCGCAGCCAGCTGCAATATTCGTATCCAGCCAACCAACAGCCCAGCCCACCAACCAACAGCCCAGCCCACCAACCCACCCACCAACCCACCCACCAACCCAAGCAATTTGGGTGCTGGTTCCTGGGCTGTCGCGATTCAATGTCGCGAAGAGGACGTGTTTTTTTTGTGCGGCAGAGCCAATCTGACACGGCTCTTCTTCGGTGTTTGAACGCAGTAATGCGTTCTATACATGGTGTGTAAGTAGATAACTTGCGTTGTATTTTTGTTGCTTGCTGCTTTTCTGTGAGCCACACAGCCTTTGTCCGGCTTGGTATTGGCTCTGTCGACCATGTTCACGTGTGGAAGAACCGTTGCTCTGAGGAAAGGCCGAAGAGGCCGGTTGAAGAAGAGCCGGAATCTCAGCGGTGGGGTGTTCATAAGGGTGGTGTACTCAAACGGTGGGGTGTTCATAAGCATGGTGTACACACGTATACACCCAAATTGATGGATTTCACACATTTGAATCATTGTTATGCCATTGTTTTAGGATCCGGATGCCTCTACAGGCCACATTAGATTGTGGGCCCTTATCAATGACAATACTTTGGCCAGTTGAATCCCATTGCAGCGAATTGAACAATGCCACACCCACATAAACACTACTCACTAGTCATGTCTTGTGACAACGGCCAGGTTCGACCTGATTTATAAAAGCCAGAAAAAAAATCACAGGTATATTATAGAGAGATGAATCGGTAGATAGATACGATTTTCAACCATGTTTAATTATGCAGACATCATCTAGCAGTGCTTCCAAACCCTACGCAGTTGTCCGGCAACCCCGCTGATCAATGGCTCCCGTAAGGCATTTAGGTACTACCTTCTGGTTGATAATGTTTCATGCTGGTTAGTAATGAACAATCATGGTTAACGATGGAACACCAGTTGCAACTGGTTATATAATCATTACTATTGGTTTACTGATTTTCTATCTCAACTGGTAGTACCTTCTTCGTTCAACAATGGAACGCCTGTTGCTCTACCGATCTTTGTTTCTGTTTCATTCTGGAGAGTGTTGGTGTTGTAATGGGGGCTTCAACCTCGAAAAACCATTGGCTTCGACCATCATCCTTGATATGGCTGTGGGTCAAGGGTGCCCAGAAAGGCTGTTCACATCCACGTCCCCCGAATGAACAGTTGCTAGTCCTTCGTGATCCTTCGTGGTTAGGATGGGTTCACTACTACTTTTGTTTAGATTGTTGGTGTAAAACTAGTACATCCACTTTTGTTGTTGCTTATTATACTCTATTGTCATCTCTTGTCAAATGTCATCTTACATAATCCCGATTACATATCATTACTGCATCATGAACCATGAGCCACGAGCCATTGCATATTCTTATGACTATTGTCACTTGTCACCAACCAGGAACCAGCTTATCAAACAGCTCATAGGTCTGAATTGGATTGCTATACTTCTTATTGTTAATGCTTGACGTCACCTACGATCAACCAGCTTCTCAACCAGCTTATCAACCAGCTACGTCTGAATTCCACCACTATCACCGTGGAAACCCGACCATTTCCACCGGAGTCAACCGTGCCGTGATCTGAGATGCAGACGGTCGTTGTGAAGTGGAGGTGTGCCAGGGATACGATCGTCGAGGAGGATTAATTGTGTGCGGTTGAATGATAGGTGATGATGGTTGAATGATGCCGCTTAATGATGCTGGTTGATGATGGTGGTGGATTGTGGTTAATGATGGTGGTTAATGATGGTGGTTAATGATTCAATGATGGCGCACAAGCAACTATGATGATGCACAATGGTTGATGAATGGGAAATCCAGCTATTGATGATTGTTTAGAACTGGTTCATGTAGTGGTAGTGGTCCGTAAGGACGGCTCATACTAGCTACGTTGACAATCTTGGATTCCGCTGCAGATGGTATTTTATGGGCTGTCTACACCCATGCAATTAAACTGATTTTTGGCATTTTGTGAGCCATTGGCAACTGATGGTTGATGTTGGTAAATGGCCATCATTCCAGCATCAAATGGCCATCATTCCACCCATCATCAATTGACGGTGGATGATGATGATGATGATGATGATGATGATGATGATGATGATGATGATGATGATTATGATGATGATGATGATGATTGTTGCTTTTGATGACACACACGATGTGAGGACATGTTGCCTGATAGTTTGGAGTTTCTGTGGTGATTGCCAACGACAGTATTGGCCCTAGTCCCCCTGATGGTAAACTCCAAACAACACGTCATTTATGCGACATGTTGCAATTGACTGTTCAAACTTCAAGTGTTGATAGTGCCATCATGGTCTGCAATGTTTGATCACCATTTTTTTGCAATCACCAATGTTGGTCATTGTACATCGTTCGCAGTACCCCGACCACTTTCTTCGATCAACACATCACTACTTTCTCTTGTCGATGTTAATCATGACTATTTTCCATCATTAATTTTCTTGAGCACCCGTTATCTGTCTAGGTGTTGGTTTTTGATGAAACAATCGCATACAACCACTCATTGTAGCATTGCTTATATATTGCAACATGTTGAATAGCGAAACAACATAACATTGAATCACCATGAGAAGCACAATGCATGCGTTGTAACAACCAGAGAAAACATGATGTGATTAGGAAAAACAATGAAATACCATTGCATCATTGTTATGTTATGGTTATAGTGTCACTTGATTAATCATACTACTAGCAGGTGAAAAACAATTTCGATTGCTACTGGCGGGTGATTGTAATTACGAAACATGACATAACATGTTTTATCGTTAAACAGCAACCACTATCATTGTTAGATACCAACCATGGTTTGTGTTCAATAACAACCACTATTGTTGTTCAATAGCAGCCATTCTAGATAGTCATTGTTGTTCATAGATAGCAGCCATTGTTGTTGTGAATGCCAGCTCTGGATTAACACACCCCTGGTCGATTAATATGGGGGTATCCTGAGTTACCATCAGTGAGGGAACATCGGTGATCAAGAGGGGGGTACCCCCAAAATCATCCCATATCCATTTTGAGTAATGAACCAAGCATTTTGAGAAGCTGTACCCCCTGGTATTTTGAGAAACCACCATACATATTCTCGATGTATATTCCGTCATTGTTGCTACTTACTATCTCCTGTTATTATTGACCATTATTATCCATTATTAACCTTTCAACTTGCGGCGTGGGCCTGCTCCCTGCTTTGAAAAGCTAAAGGCAGACCCTTCCTTTGGTTTGTCCCAAAGGCAAGAGCCAACTGAAATTAAGGGTCATTAGGGTTATTAACTATTGATAACCATTGTAAACCACTATAAATAGACCCATGATTAACCATTATGAGCGATTAATTAACAATATTAAACAATCAGTAACCATTGTTAACCATATTAAACCAGATTAATTTACCATTGTTAGCCATTATTAACCATTATTATCACGGCTTAGGATTGGTGATGGATCCCATAGGTTGGTGATTTCCAACCGCCAGGTTTGGCCAGAACACGGGCCGCCACAGAAACCCGAGGACGTGCGGACGCCCTGGTGGTGATGTAGTGTGGTTGTAGCGTGGTTGTTGGTTGAACCAAGGGAATACAATGGTTGAAAAGGGATTACAGTGGTTAATAATAGAGAATAATTAACAAAAATTCAACAACTACTGTGGTGATTGTTGTCGTAGTTGTTCGATGTTTGGCGTTTGATAGTGTTTAGTATTTGATACAGTCTGGTGTTTGCTATATAGTTCACAGTAGTGCAGGACAGCACCGTTTAATGTGGGTCTGGCTGTACTGGACGTGGATCATGCTCAGAGAGCTTGTGAAGATGAGTCTCCAAAGCAGCGACCTTGAAAACGGGACATGGATCTGATTGCCTGGTGGTTATGAAGATGCAATTGGGAGGTCACTTCTTAGTTCGATCATTTCCCCATTGCTGTTGTCTAACACTGTCGCACTTGCTTTTTGGTGATGTTTCTATGCCTCTTGTGGTTGGTTTGCAGTTCTGACAATGCAGTCAGGAACTTAGCAAAAACTATTTGTTTTTTTTCCCTGCTCTGTGTTGCTTGTCGTCCTTGATGCTTTGTTATATGTTGCTTCTTGGGTTATATTTCTGTAGAAATGGTTGGATACTGTAGCTTGTTATATAGTGCTAAATTTGCTGGATACTGTAGCCTGTTATATAGTGCTACCAACTGGTTGTGTTCCTGGATAGTTCGTTAGAAATATCGGAGTCATCCCTGCTACTACGGAGCGAGGCAGCAGCCGTGGCTGGGTCATGGGTCCCGGCTCACCCGGGCTTTCCTGTCGATTCGATCCCAACTTTGGTGAGGTGCAGACAAAGATCTTCCCCGCGTCGGTACTGGCACCCGCTGAGCCAAGGACTGTGCCGTCCAAATCAGGAAATGTTGACACAATCGAAGGAATTGGCAATTTGGGTGTGTACTGGTGTGTAAATCTCTGTAATTCTTGAGAGTTATAGATATTAATTATACTTGTTTAGATTTAGATATTTTGACATACAGGAAGAGGCTCGAACACATTACGCATGTAATGATAGACCCTCAGGGCAGCACCCGGTCTGGATGCATATACGAAGTATATGGGTATATATTCATATATATATACATATACATGGTTTTGAACGTCTTGGGGTTTTATGGTGTTGGGTTTAGGGGTTTCCAGTAGGTTTTTAGGGTTAGGGAAACAAGGAGCCTGCACAGTCAAAACACAATTTCTCTTGCAGGGTAAATGCCATATTTATCCGCACAATTAAGCATGAATTGGACTGCAACATGAGCCATCATAATCATCAGCCATCATCATTTATTATCCACCATGAGCCATCATTACAAATAGCAATCATTATTAACTAGAAATAGCTATCATGATCATTAGCCATCATTTGACAACATATAAACGTACACCTACAGGACTGTAATGCAATTAACGGATGATGCAAGGGATGATTTGTGAAACATAGGATGAACATTATTGGAGGCTAATGTGTGACTTTTTGTTTGAGATGTTATGGGAATTTCTGCTATCGCCCGAGGACTAGGAATCTTGACCGAGTCAGCCATAAATCGTAGCGATCCCTGGCTATCCCAGGTTTCCAAGACATCACACCACCATTCTCCACAGTTGTTGGGCATACAAACATTTGTGACAACATCTGGTATCAACCTGCAAAAAAAACAGCTATGTATCGCCGGTTTGCAATGTTAATATATAGATCTATCTATCATGATCTATCCATAAATGGCTGTGGGTCAAAACCCTGTACCCCTGGTCTCCCATCATGAACCATTGCTTTCCCTATGACCGTTGGTTATTATCCACCAATATTGGTTGGTTAATATTGACCCATAGCCAAATGGTAACTATATTCTTCCTGGGGAAACTAAAAATATATACTACTGTATATATACCTATTTCCAATATGGTTACTATATCATGATCTATATTTTTCCCGGTAAACCAACCCTTACCGCAGACAAGGAAACCTCGGTCACAAAATTGGGCTACAGGGAAGCCGCTGATGGGTTTGGCCGGTAACTTTTTTTGTTCGCACCCGAAAATCATTACACATGATGTTGGTTAAAACAAATACTAGAGAATAAGAAACATAATATAATATGATACTAATTAAATATTATAATATAATGATGATTAAATATGATAATATTCATGTTGGTGAAAACAAATATGGCCATAGGTCAATATTAACCAACCAACCAATGGGGGGTAGTGACCAGTAATAATAAGGAAATCAATGGTTAATAGTGGGGGAACCAGGGGTACAGGGTTTTGACCCACTGCCATATGCCTGCAAAAATTGATAGCAGGTAAAAAGTTTACTAAAAAAGTACCATCCATATAAATTGATACCATTAATCAAGTAATATCCAATTTTAAAAAAAATAATATACTAGATATTACTGATATAATATGATAGTATTTACATTGCAAACAAATATAGCAAACACCACGATTTTGATTTTAGCAAAATAGTCGATATTTACTACGTTGGTTACAATATTACATATACACATACACTCAAAGGCATCTAATCATCCACTCAAAACATCTTCCTGCAAGAGCAGTCACAAACAGACATGTTACAATTGAATGCAAACAGATGATGATTAATTGATTATGTACATGTAAACATATTATATCATACCATGCTTACATTGTTTCAAAAACTACCTGTGTCCTATGACCATCTACGGGGCACGCGCTTCCTCTCCATCAGAGGATCCCTTGTTCCTTCAGCGATTCTGTGATCCGGCGTGGCTCCGCCCTGCTGTGGGCACACATGCGGAGATTGCATCCGCTGCGAGCTCAGCAGTTGCTGCAGCTTGGAGTGTTTCCGTTGTAAATTTCTTGACCCGAAAATGAAGGTTTTGTGGTTGATAGTTGGTGGTGAATAGGGGTTAATAGGGGTTAATGGTGGTCAAGAGTGTTTAGTAGTGGTCCATAGTGGTGAATAGTGGTGAATGGTGGCTAATAGTGTTTGATAATTCTGATCCAGGTTTCATGGCGGGGTTGAGCCAAGGATGCACTGGCAGCTGTTCGTGCCGCAATCATTGTTGGCACCATTCAGCTGGTACAATTTTTCACTGACATGCACGAAGACAGATCTATATTGCTTGAGTCCATATCAGCATTGTCAGTAAATATCCACAGCTAGACGTATATAGTATACACATATTGTGGCTCACAGGTGCTTACCATGACTGATCCTTCGGCCATTCTCGACACTCTTGAACCATCATGACTGATGATAAATTTGTAAGATCAACCAGGACTTAACCATCAACAACCATTCAGGCATCGCCCTTCAAACACGTACAGTATTGTTTTTCATCAACAAGTATGAACTATCAAACATGGTTGAAAACCATGAGTCGCTTAACAAAAGTCATTGTGATAAATGAACCATGAACCATCAAACATCCATAAGTCACTCTCCATAAGTCACTTCCCATAAGTCTTTCTCCAGGTCTGCCGCCCGGGCCAAGGCACATGTCGCGTGCCGTGCAATCGGAGCTCACCAACCGACTGATACACACGCCCAAGCTGTGTCGAGTGTGGTGGCTCAGCGTCCACAGTTGTAACTTGGGATTTGGTTGGATCGCTTACATGGTGGTTTCTCAAAATGGGGTACCTCAAAAATGGTAGGTTTATTACTAAAAGTGGTTACTAGTGGATGAATTGGGGTCCCCTATTTGGAGAAACACCCACATGGGTATGTGCCAAAGTTGGGTAGCCGCCAACCGACGAAAAAATGATCATTTCACTATAGGAAAGCATGGGTTTTGGGGTTACCACCATTTTGGCATATAACAACAGGCGTGAATCAACCAAGCATCCAATCGTATCCAACGGGTTGGATGGGTCGAATTTCAATGCTCTTAAATGCGATTCCCGACCACGGGCGGCTTGGGAAAGACCACCCAACGACTGCCAGGGCTTGCAAGCATTAGTTGCAGTGCTGGCGGATCACCCTTTTCCCCTGGTTTTGCAACAAAAGGAGAGGCCGATGACTGTTGGGTTTAGCCATTAGCTGCATTTGCCATTCCAATTGTCGTCATGATAAACATGTTTCCAATGACTGTGGGTAGCATTTCACTACTGATAAATTGTTAACCAGCCATCATGGCCATCATAGCCGTCCGGAAATAGGGCTCCGCACAGTTTCCACGGCCCACTTGTCAGCTGAACTGATACGGAAGCCACCAAGTTGAGATAGCATCACTGACAAGACCAAACTTTAACCAGATAGCAACACGGGAAGCTACTCTCAACCACTGAAAAGCCAAGGGTTGGTTGCGCTTTGCTTCTCCTGAAGTAGGAACGGTCTTCAAGCATGTGCCGCCTTGGTGATGAGCCGGTGCAATGAACTTACCAGTTGATTTTTGCATCCAACTTGATAGGAATCTAAAGTCTTTGTATACCGGTTGCCACACTACGACAACCACCACTCATGTGCGTAAGTCATAGCATATTTGATAGACACTACCGGAAATGCCCCACTTCCAGGGATGATATACGAACGGGTAAGGGAAAAACAAGAGTCAATGCTACTATAAAATTCCCAAATCACTACACAATGAATAAAAGAGGCGCTGACAACCATTCAGCATTGACATAAGATTGCCAATATTCAAATTGCAGGGTGGTACACTTTTGATTTTGGCGGCAGTAAGTGCCTATTAAATTAGGCGCCCTGATCAATGGACGTTGCTTCAGCCAAGCCCTAGCAACAACATCTAGCGACCCGCCTCTGCCATGGGATATTCACTACCCTGGATTCAGACTTTGGATATTTGGTTTGACCATTGCCAAAACCAATATGGATTCAGCTCATGTTCCGTTTTTTAGCGTACGGCATGTAAACATAGATATGTTGCTGTGGGTCAAGTGCCCCTGTGTCCTCGGCTGTTCACATCCCATAATTTAGAAACTAGTAGTGGTTTGTTGGGATATTCATCCAGTTCATCCGTCCACAAACTTTCGATTATTGGTACCGACCCATGCCCTTAGGACCATGGATATGTGTTCATCCAGTTCATCTATCCAATATATTCGCCATGATGCAAAACCCACACATATCCACAGAAACCTGCATGCAGGATCCTGCTTGGAACCATGCTGAGCTAAAGCAGCCACACTGGAAGAAGCCCCATGTGGTGGTCTCTGAAAATAGGGGACCTCAAAAATGGTTTGTTGATTGATAAGCAAATATGGCTGTGGGTCAAAACCTTGTACCCCTGGTTCCCCTATCATTAACCATTGTTTACCCTATAGTTTGTTGGTTATTATCCCCGATTATTGGTTGGTTAATATTGACCCATAGCCATATTATTAATTTAGGATGATTTGAGGGTACACCTACCTTGAGAAACGACAATCCAGGACTCTTCCACAAGGTGGGCCCCCTGGTTATAAGTTGATTTATAAGCCATTTAAGTATAGTTATATCTACCATAACTGGTAGTTACCCAAGTTATAAGCCAACTTTGCTAAGTAAGGGGGCCCACCTTGCAGGATATCCATCCACTCAACCAACGACACAAGCGCAGACAGCCCAAGGCTATGATTTCCGTGGCCTCCCACGGTGAAGGCAATCGATTCGATCGATCAGGCGCCGGAAGACGATGGCCCACCATGGTTCAGTCATGATTCATTACTGGTTGGTGGTTTTAACCAAGATTGGTTGACAAATATTTTGCATAGGGGTTGAAACCTCCAACCAGACGAACTCATGGTCAAAAAATGAATAACTGCTCATTATGTGTCAAGGATCGCTAGTGGTTGGTGTTGATCATGGCTGTTCATGGCTAGGCTATCCTTGAGCTAATCATGTTCGCTCGCTCATGGTTAATGGCCAACAATGCTTCAGGGAATAGTCATGAACCATGATGGGCTGTACACACTTCTGAGTCGGCACCAGGTTGTTAAACCACTGACTGACTTAAACATTCATTAGGATCATTAGGTCAAACCACCAGTAGGTTGTTCAAACCACCAGTGGGTCAAACCACCAGTCTAATGGTTGTGAAATGGTTAAACCACCAGTGGTTCGTAACAACTTTCAGTCGGCACCGAACCACTCGCCTTGGCCAGGCTACATTGAGGTGGTGCGCAACTGCATCATGTTGCAGCGCTGCCTCGTTCAGGTGCACAGGGTTGATGCTGAAGTGAACGCCGGGCAATGGTCTCCTCAGGGGTGGTGATGGTTGGTGTTGGTGGTTGATGGTGGTTGATGGTGGTTGATGGTGGTTGATGGTGATGGTTGGTGTTGGTGATTTGTTGTTGATGGTTGGTGTTGGTGATGTTTGATGAGGTTTCGTGATGGTATTTTGCTCTTTGGTGATGGTACATAGATGTTTGGGGATGGTAATTTGATGTTCTATTGGGAGCTTCCAAGCCATGCACTGTGTCCCAGATGTAGCCCTTGAAAATCCTTTGAAGGGCCTTTAAATGTGGAGCTAAGGAGCTACCAGGAGGGTTCTAACCACATGCTACTGCCCAGTAGTTAAGGTGAATTAGTTGATGGACATTTGTTGGTCAAGTAATTCACAGTGGTCAACGCAAATCGATTGATCACTCCATGAAATTGTTTAATAACGATTGTCAATAGTCGTACGTGAATCATTCGGTTACTTAGTCAGTCAAACAATTGAGTAATCACCATTTCATTGCTAAATCGACTGTTCTTAAACCTGTTCAATCCATTCACGAATTGGTTACTCAGTTAATGAAATCATGAATCTTTCGTGTAACAATGTGTGTGAAATTGATGAGTCGATGTCCCTTACCCCTCTACGAACAGGCAGGGGTCAACCCCCGCCATGGGTCTCCACCTGGCCAGGCCATCGACTTCACAGATTCTCCGCTGCTGCAACTGCCTCACGTGAGGCCACAACGGAGCTGGTTTTGTAGCGATAAATGGCGAATGTAGCTGCAAAAGATGGAAAAATCAACATACATAAGGGTTCTAGGTACCAGTATATAAGGGAAAAACAAACAAAAATAAGGAATGTACCAACAAGAATAGGGGATATACCAACAAGAATCGGGGAAAAATCAACAAAAAGCAGGGGTCTACCAACAAGAATAGGGGATATACCAACGCCTTAATGGCCGATGTACCAACAAGAATAGTGGATGATATACCAGCCGGCGAGTTGGGTCAATGTTAACAGTGGTTAAGTAGCTAAATGGTTCAGAATAGGGGATTGTGATCAGCAAGAATAGGGGATATACCAGTTGTAGATGGTGTTGGGTCAATATTGACCGAACAAGCATAAATGATAGCTGCTAAACAGTTTATCATTATCATCGATGAGCAATCATTACCAGCCATCAATCAGTACCAATCGTCATCCATTGTAAGTTATTGTTTTTGCCTAATGTATCCTGAAAGATAGCGATATATTACGGCTTTACTCTTACCCATCGTTTGGCTCAAGTGAGAAAAAGGTCCTCTGTGATTCTTGTATCTTGTTGGCTGTGGTAACCTGTTAAATAGGTTATCAGCCGTATCGCCCTTGCTGTTCTGCCATGTCGGGTCCCCCACCACCAGTCGCTGGGGAACTTCCAAATGTGGCCACAGTAGACCCGAACATGCCAGCTATTGAAGACATTCCCATTCCGGATAATGCATCGACCTCCGCCCGATCCCGCAGTGACAGGGGAGTTACGACCATTGCAACTTTGGATGCCGGTCTCGCACTGCCACCCAGCCATGCAGGTTTCGACCATCGTGGTCCTACTCCTCTTGCACCCCGGGAGGGGATGCCACCTGGCCTTCATCAGTACAACATGACTTCGGCACAGTATCACCACATGCAGCCCACTCAGTATAACACATTGAACCACATGCAGGTGAATCAAGTGGAAGCCACGATCAACACTCATGACCCAGCTATCACAGTTATGGTCGAGGAACTCGCGGAGGCTCGCCACCGCGAGAGAATGGCTTCGACTGAGCAAGCGGCTGAGCATGCCATGAGAGGTCATGTACAACGACTGGTAGATGAAATGAACGCCAGAGCGCATGAAGAGGAACACATCGCCCAGCAGAAGGTGATCATTGCTGAAAGGCGAGAGCAGATGCACCGGGAGCACATCGCTGCACAAGGGGAAGAGTACAAGCGTGTGTTGGACAATCATCTTCGACAGTCAGTGGCGACCAAGGACCAGCAGATTGCTGAGATGACCACGAGGTTTCAAGCTGACTCTGCAGCCAAGGATGCCCAGATCGAAGAACTGAAGAAGATGTTGATGCTCCAAAGTGAGCAGATGGAGAATCAGAAGAGACAGAGTGACGTTTTGCAATCACAAGTGAGGCAACTCATCGCATCATCATCATCAAATCCGCCAATCGTTCAGGCACCTACTTCACTCCTTGCTCCACGAACTGAGGTGAAGACGTCGGGACCCCTTTCGGAAGCT
>VSDK01003621.1:167953-179339 GCA_009767595.1 Symbiodinium kawagutii | reverse complement strand
TCAAACAGAACGTTAAGTGAAAGAGAATGCGCATCCAGGGTTTTGAAACATGACGAACAAGATGCTGTGAGCATATGTGACATTCACATACACTTACATCACGCAACCAATAGTCTTGATTCTTTATCATTCTTGGGAAATACTGAAAGCACATGGCACATGATCTTCCCAGGTCACAAGGTAGATGTCCCAGGTCGCAAATTCTTCAAGAGGTGAACAGCACGGTAGGGACACCCTGGTGAACTGACTTAGGAATCAGATTTGACAGCGAGATGACCCTCAAAACGGGTCATTGTTTTGGGTTGGGAAAAATCAACCTCTAGGCGTAAACTGCAACACCTGGCACAGATTCTTAAATGGAATTCCCTTCAATTCACCATCAAGTTTCATTGACCATCAATCAGAAAGCTTCACCATCATTCAAGCATCAATGTTAGCCATCATTGAACAGAAACTAAGCAAATTTGACCATCATTGAACGACCGAACATTCGACCAACAACTGCCAAACTGAATCAACCAACCATCATTTAACCAACCATTTTACCAACACACCAACAACCAAACTGAACCGACCAACCACCGTTGGTCTAACCTCCGGAACCGCAGGGCCACAAAGCACCAGCACCGGTGCCTCGCCAAGCGCGAGGTTCGGTGCAAGCGAGACAAGCGAAGACCTCGGGCGATCGGTTCGCCATGGCAGCACGAGAACGGGTGGCGGTCAACGGCGAAGAGCTGGTGAATGCCTGGAGAATATTGAGGAAATCACCATCAATGGTGAATGGTGAATGGCTAATGGTGAATGGCTATCAATGGTTAATGGCTGGAAAATGTTGGCTATCAATCGGTGAATGGCTATCAATCGGTGATTGTCCATCAATCACCAACCTGAAATAGCAGTGATGGGCAGGCCTGGTGGATCTGGATGGATCCGTGGCATCGATTCCTCGATGCGTTTGGGCCTCTCCAGCGGCTTCACTGCGGAACCACAGCACCATCAACGGCTGCCTCAACCCGCACGGCACCTTTGTTCAAGGAGGAGGACTCGCCACCTTCACCCGAACCGAACAAAGCCTCGGTGCGACCCAGCGGCTGATGCAATGCTCGGAGCTTGACCCATGGGTCGACACGGGTAAAGAAAATATATCAAAGCTACCATTAGTGGAATGAATATGGTGAATATAGCTCATATTACCACTATAAACAACATATATATATATAGTATTATTAGATTATAGATTGATTAACCATGACGTATTGCCATTGCTATCCACTATATTCTCCAAAAAAAGGTGCTACTGCCCTTTCCAAGGGCAGCTACTCTGGGGAGCGGAGGACCGGTTGGGTCCTCTACAGGGTAGACCGAAGCCATATTCGGTGGTAAGAACAACCAGACTGGCACCCTCCAAAAATGGATGGTTTATGAGTAAGAATGATTGATATTGGATGATTTGGGGGGACCCCTGTTTTGAGAAACACCCAATTCTGAGTAGAACCAACAATAAAAACGCATAATTACATAGTACCTACATATGGGGGTTTCTCAAAATAGGGGTACCCCCAAACCATCCTTGTATGAACCATTTATAGTAGTAATAAACCGACCATTTCTGGGGTTCCCTATTTTGAGAAAATACCAAAGGTAGTCGGTCAATATGAACCATCCCAGATTTGAGTAGGCAATCAGTCCCAACAGTTCGACTATTCCGGTGATTTTTTGGGATGTTCACCAGGCAGGGGTACGCAGTTTTGACACATGCCGGTATTAGTGGTCGATCATGGCTACTACTCGTTTATGATACTTAATAGTTGTGAATCGCATGATCATCACCAAGTAGGCAACTAATGTGACAGTTCATCTTGTCTAAGGACGGTGCATGATGCTTCATACTGATCAACAACGGTTGGTTGCCCTCTGGGAATCTGACATGGCAATGGAAAGCTTATTCTCACAAGTTGATAAGTCACCTAACTATAGTTACATTTTCTATAACTGGTAGTATCTGGTAGTTACCCAGCTGTGAGCTAACCTAAGGTAACGATCCCTGGGGGTCGTTCCACTTGGTACCATGAGTTGGCGGGGATTTCTCAAGTCAAAGGCCCGAAAATGCCCATGGTTTACTACTATACATGCTTAATGACTCGGATGACAACTGGGGGGTCCGTTCTTTTGAGAAACCCTGTAACACTCATACCATTGAAAATCATGGTTGACAATCTTGTGAATCATCCCGCATTAGGGAGTACCCTTTGGCAAACTAACCTGAAAAGCTGAAAATCACTATTTTGACTGGGTAAAAGCATTGTAAATGGTGCATTTTCTAGGCAACCAGATGAGTTTGACGGAGTGTAACAATCCCTAATTAGGGGGGTACCACTCTGTGTCATGTGCGGCATATGACCTGCTGATGGTTGGCACTTCACACCGATGCTCCCGCACAGCTGCCAAGGCACGCCAAACCTGGGCTTTTTCGCGGTTGCTGCCAGACGGTAGCTCGTTCAATGATGGTGGAGTAATATGGTGGTTAACGGTTGAAGTACAGTGGTTGATGATTGAATTGTAGTGTTTGATGGTTGAATTATAGTGGTTCATAGTGGTTAATTAGCTGTTTGATGATTGATAAGATTAGATAACAACCAACAAGAATAAGAAGAGAGGATATACGAACTATGCGGTCCTGGAGTGGATAGAATATCACAATTTCTCCATCCCCAATGAGCAAAATGGCTTAAGTATGGAACCTGGGGGATATTCTATCTACTCCAGGATGGTTGTACACTCTGGGAATCTAACATGGTTGCCTGGAAATTCCACCACAGAAATAGTTGCTTTACACCTTTCAACTTCTGATTTTAAGCGCAACCATGTTTGTTTCCCAGAGCGTATCTGCTTTATGGAAACACTTCAACATAAGCGGGGTAGCATTGTTGATTCGAGCTGGTAAGGATTTATAGGAAGGATTGTTTCATGGATTATAACCCACAATATTCATTGGTCATGTCACAACCCCACCCCCGAAGCAAAGCAGTTGGTGTTATAGTCACATATTGGCAACCAACCGTAGCTTTTTGTTTAAACGGTTCAATTGAGGTTGACGAACCATCAACGTGTGTCAGAGTGTCAAATAGGGTTGCTTTTTCGATGTCTTAGCTATACACGGGTGCCTCACCAGCCCCTCTTCAATCTTCCGGGGTGAGTGGACCCTTGCGCGAACAGGGAAGGCAAATTGCTGAAATCTACGGATCATGGGTGTTGAACGATGCGAGCAGTTTCCTACCATCCAGGTACTGTATCTATTTACCAGATTTTATAGGTAAGCATAGCTGATTCGTAAGTGTATAGGAAACATCATAGGCATCCTATAGGCACCAGAGGTACACTTTTGGCATCCAAAATAAGTATGTATAGGTGAAGCTAAAGGCATCATGGGTAGCATCTGTAAGTGTACAGGAATGGCATCCCAGGGATGTGAATCGAAACACTAGCACTAAATGAAAGGCTTTTGATTGTCTCCAACACTATCCAACACTGGTGAAGAAGGGAATAAGAAAATGCATCCACATGCATCCACCATAGGGGAAGGTATGTCCCTGAAATGGCCGGTGAATGAGGGCTGATCAAGTTTTAGAAGTTTGCTGTTTGGGATTGAAAGCTTCATTCCCTGGAGCTTCAATGTGCAACCAATCCATTTACAGCAACCAACCCCAATAATTGTGGGAGTTCCTCACTGGTATACCGCTTGGATTTGCGACTTTGCCTTTTCCTTGGGCACTCATAAGAAACTCTTGAGGTCTTGAACGTTCACTACGGGCACTGGTGGGTTATGCTCGGATTATCATTTCTAGGTCGTCATACTAAGTTAGCACTATTCGTAACCACCAAAGAACATGACTGGCTTTGCTTTCAGACGTCACTGAAATTGATATATGGGTGTTTCTCAAAATAGGGCTACCCCCATCATCCAATGTATAAACCTACCATTTTTGGGGCTTCCCTATTTTGAGACCCCCCACCGTGATGCTTGACATGTTTCCACCAAGAATTAACAACTACAAATCAATCAAACGGTTTAGTCAGCCCATTCCAGCTACCCACAATCCCTCAACATCAACCATTGTGGCTGACCCAGCTGGCTAATTGTTGTCAACCTGTCTCAGTTCATCCATTGCTGGCTATTGTTTGTAATAGAGTTAGTTCGCACTGTAGTCACATGAGTCTTTAGATAGCTCTAATATTCATATCATATCATATCATATCATATCATTACCAGGATACGATTGTTTCCACAGTATTTTCATGTATTTTTTGTTTTCCGTTGTCGTTATTGATCGTTTCTTGTATTTGTTCTTGCTGTTTCAAGTGTCATTATTGACTTTCACTAACGGGTATAAATGAACCAATAAAAACTGGTAAACGAGTATCCACCATGCACTTATTGACCATCATTAAAACCATTAATGACCGTCATCATAACTACAAGTATCAATGGCCATACCTATGGCTATAAGCGTTTACAACCGTCAGCAACAAATAAGATCAATCAACTGGTCGGTTTCAACACCTCTGAAACGTTCATCTACTAACCATGTGCTTAGCACTCCTGGTGGCTCCGGGCCTCCCCCTTTCAAGGGATATGGATACCCCGTGTTCCTTGGCTCCCTCACGACCACAAACTACATCACCATTGATAATCAAAGTTGCTTGTGGTTTGTTGCTTGTTGTATTGGTTGCTACAGTGGCACACAACTGTGGAGCACAGCCCGAAGGTGTCGTCCCTACGATGCTTCTGTTTCTACAGGATGGATTACCATGGGTGAGTCGCAGGCTCATTTTCACACAGTCCGCAGGTTTTGAGCACCCTGCGGGATGAGAAGCCAACCAGGCAAGCGGAAGTCTCCAACGACAAAATGGCTGTGCAAAAAGAAATGGTTTAGAGTGGCCGCGAGACTGGTTCATGATGGTCGGTAAGGATGGCTCATAGCTGGGCTGCTGGATAGACAAAGTATGAGGCCGGCGGTGGGAACTCCCGGGCCTATGTATCAGTATATCCGCAGCTATCTGATTCACATCCACAAACCAAACAGGCACCCAAGCAACCAAGCAAGAAAATCAGCTTGAACCAACCAAGCAAGTAAGCAACCAAGCAGGTTCTTGGAACACATGTGACACATTTGAGGGCCCGGCCATGAGGGAGGCACACAAGCCAGGAAGTTCACAAAAAAGAAACCTGTCAGCGAGTCAGGAAGGGGCGCCTTTACCTGCAGCTGGCGGCCTCCAGCAGGTGAACAACTGATGACTGGTTGGTGGTTTCAACCCCTATGAAAAATATCAGTCAACCAACCATTTGTGATTAACTACTAGGGAAAATAAAAAATGTTTGATTGACACCACCAACCAGATGCATTCGCTACTTTAATAGTGGCTGACCGCTGTTCGACTTGAGCAAAAACAGCAATTGCTGGTGACTAACCAGCTGTTGACCATCTGTTGACCGTCTATGAATAATTGACCAGGTGTTCAGATGGTCAAACAGCATTAATTAACCATTTTCTTGACCATCTGCTAACCAGTTTTTCACCAGCTTTTCAGCATCTAATTCAAGAAAAAACTACTGCAAAAACAGCTGCGAACAGCTCCCCATACCAACTTGTTGGGGCAATTTTTTCGCATCCTGTAACTGGCCACGGGAGCAAGCCCATGGACATTGGCCGGTGATGGCTACCCTGCCCTTCAATCCGCTCAGCTGGGTGAATTCAGGGCTGCGACCATGGTCAGTGATTCTCCAAGATGCTCACGAAGCTCTGAACATGACATCTGTCTCTTCTTGGATGTGCAGCTGGGGTTGTAACCATGGTTATAAGCCCTATAATGTAGCTTATTACCCCCTAGAAACCATGGTCAGTGACCACTTACCAAGTGGGGGTGCACATCCAAGTAGCGATCTCTTCACATCAGCCTCTGGGTCAAGAGTCCCTGTACCGCTAGTTGTGTGGCATTCCCACCAATGACCAGTCTAGTTTCTGTTACCATGTTACCAATTTCAGGTGGTTGCTTACTAACCCATTCCCACATGGCTGTGGGTCAAAACCCCGTACCCCTGGTTCCCCATCATTGACCATTGTTTTCCCTGTTATTGGTTGGTTATTACCCTCCATTATTGGTTGGTTAATATTGACCCAAAACCACATCTGCACCCGAGCACCCGTCATAGTCGAGTGACCTTTCACGTATCGGCAAAAAATCTTTCTCAGATCGCAGACTTCCACCTCCAACTTCTCATCCTGAGGCTGCACTCCCACTGTTTAATGTCAATTGTCGCCCTGTTAGGTGGATCAACCCCGCAAAAACATGGCGCCTGCCGCCGGCTAGGCTGATTTACTTTGCTAAGCTGATCATCAACCATCATCAACTCGTACCACAATTGAGTTGCTGCTTATTCTGAGTCGAACCCAGCTGCGTTCACATGGCCGCTCCCAACCACTAGTCAGCCAAAACTGCTGCGTAGCCAAAGCCTATGTCAATCGCATACCAGAGAATGGTTGGCAATTACACTAGCACTTTTCGCCACTTTGGACGAGCATGTAGATGTATACAAACTATATATATATACATCATCAAAATACACATGCACACACATGTGTATATATTATATATATATGCATTTAAACACATTGATACATGTATATGTATATATATATAACAAATTTGTGTATATATATAGATATGTACTATACATTGTATAATATCATAGCAAAAAGTTGCGACCCAAAAGATCTGACCCTTAAAAATATTTACACTACCTTTTTTTTATCAATTGCTAATTTCTTACCAATATCTTACTAATATTTGACAATATTTACTTGTATTTACTGATATTTGCCAATATTTACCAATACTTACTAATATTAACTGATATTAACTAATATTAGCTAATATTCACAAATATTAGTTAATATTTAGCTAATATTTAGCTAATATTTAGCTAATATTTTTAACCAAAATTTGACCAAATTTTGCTCTTAGAACTCACCAACTACTTGCCTCATACCAAATACTTTCGACCAGAATTGTGGTCCAAGGACCCCACAAATCAGGATAGATCAGGTATTCAGGAATTTCCTGGTAAGCTGAGGGGTCAGATAGCTTTCCTGCAACTAATTCTGGGGTGTGACCCCTCAAAATATTTACAAATATTTACTAATATTTACTAATATTTACTAATATTTGTAAATATTTGGGCTGATTGTTTTTGCAAGAATTCGTCATGGGCAGTACCCAGGGTTCACCAAAAAACATAAAATGCCATCAAAACAACCCTGAGGGGTCACATATGGCAGGTCACAAATGCACGCTATGATAATATAAAAAATGAACATCAATCTGAATATATCTCTATGCGTCTCAATCGACATAAATGCACATACACATTGTAAATCATTCTGCAAGGACCACACATGCATCATGCAAAATACATATATATATATATGTATGTATATATATATATAAATATGATACTGTATATGTATATAAATGTACATGACCCTGGCACAATATAATACATGCCGGCACGAATGCGGCTGGTCGTACAGAAATCGAAAACTGTAGAACAGGAGCGGCAAATGTAGTAGATGATGACTCATACCGCTTGATAATGGTTAATGGTGGTTGATACCGTTTGATGATTCAATCATCGTCAATGGCTGAAATCGATGAAGCCAGACTGCTGGCTGGAAGCTGAAAATGATTGGCATCTGTGTCTGTCGGAATTTCTGGTTGCCCAACTGATTGACACGTACTCACCAGGCTTGAGATCACACGAAAAACCACAGAGAACGCATCACAGGAAACGAGATCTCCCTATCCTGAAGTAGACACACTTAATTCATCTTAATTCAACATAGTTTCATGCAAACACATGTGTAGGCTACAGTGGGTACGAGGGTGTTGGAAATGCTTTCAACTGCTGGGGGGTCCATGACTACTCTCTTATACGTGTGTCAAAAAACCGGTGACTCGAGTGAACATCCCAAAAATGGAACAGTGAAACTCTGAGTCAAGCTGCTGAAATGTGAACTACCCATTGTTGGGTCGGTATAGACCCTCAATTGCCACAAGGATTCGCACAGGTTTCCGCCACCACCCCCTGCGGTGTCCTTATAGCTGAAGATAAAAATCAGCCCCCTGGACAGGCGCTGGGAATACCGGCGGTGCCGGCGCTGTGTATCATGGACCATTAATTCGTTTAGCAATGACCTGGATCTCACATGGCCATGCTTAGTGATGGCAATGATTGTCTGGTTGGTGGTTTCAAGTAGCATTGTGGCCGTTCTTATCGCAGACACCAAAAGAGTTGTGAAGAGAGTGGTTGGTGGTTTCAACCCCTAAAAAATACAGTAGTCAACCAACGACCCAACCATTTGGGAACACAAGTGGGAAAATGAACGATGTTTAAAACCACCAACCAGATTTTAAGCGATGATTAGCTATTGGCTGTGGGTCAAAACCCCGTACCCCTGGTTCCCCATCATTAACCATTGTTTTCCCTATAGTTTGGTTGGTTATTACCCCCCCATTATTGGTTGGTTAACTGCTTCACCCAAAGCCATTATTGCTATGAACCCATGGCAGTCATTGTTCCTGTCCTTTGAAATGGATCTCAACAGCAAGATTTTCCATGTTTAGTAGCACATAATCGCTGCACCTGCTGTAGAGTCTGGAACGTTTGTAACGATAACACACATGGTGCTTTCTCAAAATAGGGGACCCCAAAAATGGGTGGTTTATTACTAAAAATCATTATTAATGGATGATTTCT
Source organism: Symbiodinium kawagutii (assembly GCA_009767595.1). Taxonomy (NCBI): domain Eukaryota; class Dinophyceae; order Suessiales; family Symbiodiniaceae; genus Symbiodinium; species Symbiodinium kawagutii. The sequence goes on along the minus strand of VSDK01003621.1, from coordinate 170,524 downwards.
GGGGCCCCTATTTTGAGAAACCACCACATAAACCTCATCTCAGGGACTTAAACGTCAAGAAGCGGTTAGCAGCTCGGAGGTACACCAAAGAAGAAAAGCAATCAGGAAAACAACAGCGTTGGACGTGGCAAGTTGAACTGCTGAAGAATCGAACACACATGTTTTAACCGTTCTTTAAAATATGCTTCCATCAAAGCACATTCACCATGAGGCAAATTTGCGCTTAACATGCCAATAAACATCACATGTGAATCGAAAACCAACTTAATGTTGACACAGTCTGAGTCTGAGCCCCCCCCGTTATTTCAACTCTCCGAAATACACGACACATGGGGGCTCACTTCGATTTGAGCATTGAAAAACATGTAATTACCCAAAATTGAAGATGGATACACTGCATACACATGTATACCCTCTGGCAAATCAACCTGCAAGCAAAAAATCACCTGTTTCAATTGTTTCAATACAAGTAGGTGAAGCAGCTAGAAATAATGGATGTTCCACCAAATAAACTGAGGGTGGATTGTCATCAACCACTGCCTTGAGCTGAAGCACTTTGAGAGGAACAAGGGTCTTGGATGAATCCCCTGTTATGCAGGATTGGGAGATCTACCCCTTGAAAATCTTCGGGAGTTGGACATAAAAAACAGTTGGGACTACCTCCATATTTCGGATCCTTCAGATCCAACAACTCAGCAAGCGGAATCAACAAACAAATCAAAGCAGTCCAGAACTGGATCAGCCCAGAGTCCTCTATCAAGACAACTTCTGAAGCTCAATAGCTCACGGGATGCCCTTTGCACTGCCCTACGCCATGTTTCAACCAACCATGATGGTTACTCATGTGTTATCAAATGTCCAATACATGCCAATGCATACTCAATAAGCGGCTAATAGACAGCAAAAGTTGAAAATGGTCACTCTCTGCTGGAAAATCGAGATTAAAGCCACGAGCAGCTCAACATGGTGACTTTCCAGTGCCAAGTGAGATAGTATATCTTCTAGAAAGCCTCAGTCACCCTCACTTTATCATCTTGCTTGCGCCCGAACTCTTGCAAACGTCACTCATCACACGAAGCCGAATGTCCATGTTTTTCCCTTCCACGAAGCCAAAGCCCATGTGGGCTAGGATTAGCTTGAGCAAACCTTAAACAGACTTCAACAAGGTTTGGTTAGGCAGTGCCGTTTCCATTTTCCACGAGCACAGCCCTCACTACAAACCAACGGGCAGGGAAATGCTTTGCTGGGCCTATGGAAAGACTCAGGAAAGATGTCAAATCGCAGCGGTTCAGTTGAGACCACAGGATACAGGTCCTAAGATGAAGCGTTTGTTCTGATTTAGTACGTGGTCCAGTCATAGCCGTCCGTTCAACTAATAATCATTGCTAATAGTATTCATCCAACATTGTTGTTGTACTAAGCGTCAGCGCAATCACCCATTGTTGTTGTGAATTTGTTCACTCGTAGGCTGGACACACACATGCTGTGATCGATTTGGTACTGGTCCATCCCCAAATATGGCAATCCGCGAAGCCAGGAGCCAGTCAGTTGCTCCAATAATCGCGATGGTTGTTTTTGCTGCTGCTGCTGGTGGTGATAAATCGACATGTCCATTCCAGAGCAATCTGGTAGTTGCATGTGGTTGAGTTTCTGTGATTTGAAATCTGTGGTTGATAGGTGTAGCGGCCCGTGAATCACTATCGACCAACAAGAACTACAAGCAACCATCATGATCAACACAAATCTACCACAGTTGGCTGGTCAATCAACCAGCAACCAATGACAATCATTATTCACCACCAACTGCCACCCATGGGGATTTAGGTTCCAAGGCTGGTAATTGCATCCACCGCTGCTGTCACCAAGGGACAAGTCGATCCAGAAGAGAATGTCAACTGTCTGCTCAATGGGCGCCCAAGCCTGAGGCTGAAGGCGCCAGTTCAACCAGCGGGCGTGAAAGCGGTAGGTTTGCATAAGGACAAACACTGAATGGTTGGTTGGTTGGCTATGGTTGGCTGGCTGGCTGGCTGGCTGGCTGGCTGGCTGGCTGGCTGGTTGGTTGGTTGGTTGGTTGGTTGATTGGTTGGTGAGGTTAGTTGGTTGTTTAGTTGGTTTGTTGGTTCTGTCGTGGGTTATGGCTGTAGTGTCATATGGTGAATTGAGCATATCTCCGGGGGTATAATTCGTACGGCATGAGTTATCACATGTTATGATAAGCTAAACTTTTCAAAGGCAAAAAACATCTAGCTAATAAACACCGTTTATATATAGAGCACCCAGGTGCTCCAATTCTATACTGCGATGGTTTCACTGTTCAAATCAGCGGTATTCGCTGTCAGTACCAGCGTCCCTTCGCAACTGGGTGGTGAGCTGTGACACTAGCAAACAACAGCGAACATGGCAAGGGTGCTGGAAGAAGGATGTGTTCATCAGTTCATCCTGATCACTACTATACAGGAGATAGTATCGGTCCTCATGTGGTATCACAATGGTCATTGATTCTTCATAACAGTGACTATTGGAGATCATTGAGACTGGTCACATCTTGTTGGTTGCATCCCTATTCCTGCT
>VSDK01003621.1:111606-167942 GCA_009767595.1 Symbiodinium kawagutii | reverse complement strand
GAGTCCCATTCTGCTGTATATCGATGTCTTTGTAGCTTCCAACTTTGACTACTGTTGGTTACAGCCATAATCATATGTTTGGAAGTTCCAACAACTATTCCTGCAATAAAGTTATATCCTGGTCATATCCTGATGTTAATAGCTGCTGAATTCATCGCCATTCACGGCTCTGTCCCTGTTTTTGGTTGGTTATATCACTTTTTTGCTGGTCACGTCCACGTTGTTGTTGCTCACCTTTGTGTTGGTCACACACTCCTATCCGGTCAAACAACCCCAAATCTAGGGGAAAATTATCAGACCTGTGCATGAAACCACCAACAATTTTTAGTTGCTTAGCCATTACTGTTGTTTCTGACCTCCGATCAACCACCATGAAAGGCGTCAATCAACATTCTAGGTGGTTCTCTATCAAAAAACCACTACTATGAACCATTAATCATTAATGTTGCTGGTGGTTCTCCCTTGACAACCGCTACTATTATTTACCATTAATCCATGTTGCTTAACCACCACAATCCCGAAACTGAATTCATGGTGAAACCAGCCCATGTGGCTGCTGTCCCCAGGACGGCTGGGGCCTCACGAAACACCCTGGGCTCCGACGCCAAGGCACCCGCGAGACCTCCTTTTCCATCTCTTCGGTTCCGCCTGCCAGTCGCGACGCAGCGGTGAGGCGATTCGATGCTGCCAATGGGTTGGTCATAGGTCACGAGTCATGGAGTTGTAGATGAAAACGTGATTCAATAAGCATTTGACCAATGCGACCAATGATGACCAATCAATAAGCATAACCATTGGTGTGATTTCATGATGGTTTCAATCAGTTTCAAACATGGAAATGTTCAATTGTTCGTTAATGCATGAATAACCAGCTTGTTGGTTGAATTCACGGTTTATGGTGGACTACCTCGTTTAGGGGATAGTCAACAATAAGCGACAAGATCGAAGACTGTTGCTTTACAAACTCACCAACAACTATTGCCATATAGGATTACATACAGGTATAACTAGTCAATGGCCCTAGTCATAAACCAACTTAGAGAACAGCTGGGGGTTATCACCAAAAGTATCTCGTCAAGCAATCTCCTACATCCTACCATAAAAATCAAAGCTGGAAGCTGTCGACATCGTGGTTGGAACAGCAGGATAATGAAGCCTAAATGATTTGATTCATAAAAAATGCTGGCACGGTAACAGCACTGATCACTTGAATTTCGGGAAACACTGCAATACAGCAAGCAGCCCAGCAGCCACCACGCATCTGAAAAAAGCAGATCATAAAGAAAAACAATGCAAAAAGGACTCTGGAATGGCTATCAGCTGGGGTCATTCTCAACTTTTTAACATGCAAAAAAACATGGTTTTGTTCAGAAATGGTGTACCCCCAATCGTCAAAGGCAGTTTTCCTATGACCATATAAGTGGATGGGGATCCAGCGGCTAGCGCCATGACGAGCAGGATGCCAGCTATTCAAAGCCATCTATGCCAGCGATCCAAATCCACCTCCAGCGAGAGTTCGTGGATGATTAGCTTCACCTATGGAAAGGATACACAGCATGGTGCGCCTGAAGAAAATCGCTACAGGGAGTCACCACAGGCGCCATTTTCTTTGAAACAGGAAATAGCTACTGAAAGAAACTATAATACAGTATGGAAAGAATACACAGTATATAATGTATTGATTCCTTTGACTTCTAAAGGGACAGAAATAGGCACAAGGAGTCACCACATCAGGCACTAGGCCGATCCAGTGGTTGCATGAGTTGCTAATAGCGATGGACAATCAGTTGTGGATGATTCAAGGGTAGATCCTAGGAATCATGGATAGTTTCAATGATAGAATGATCTTATTTGATAGTAGATGATTTAATAGTATATATATATAGATCCATGGAACTGATCCTTCCAATAGTATATAGATCCAATACAGTAGTTTTGTAGGTTGAATAGTAGTACCCATTGGAACCCATGGTATATCCATCAATGAATGAATGTTTGTATCAATATCCTGTTGAATCAAACGGTCTCATACATTAAATGTAACATACGCACAAACAAATGCGCAAAACCTGTAAGTAGATATACACATGCATATACACATAAGCTGTGGACTGTCCGGTCTCCGGGGTTCCCTTCCCACCAAACAAGAGATGCGTACCAGGTGCTGTACTAAGTCTCTGCTTGGTGGTGTCTGATAGATGCCCCGCTAAAACTTTAGTCTTTAGCTGGCAAATCCAATTCCAAAAACAATTTATATAGCTATTCCAAATCAATTACAGGTGGCTTTAGCTTGTAGGTCCCCTGCTAATTCCAAAAAACACTGAAAATCCAAGTTTCCGACTTCAACCCACCCTGTCTAAGTAGTGCACCAAAAACCAACAAGCCCAACGTGCAACACAACCGTTGAGGAACCCTGCAACAGATCGGACCGAGCGACCAATGTAAAACTCGATGAAGGCCAACTTGTAGGAAAAAACGGTTCCTGCCGGCAGGTCTTTTCGTTAATCACGACAGGTTACTGACAGTGAATCATGGTTGCGACGATGCTTTCAGTACAATCACCCTCTGGGGATGGTTGGGGTGTACCCTGATTCATACCCGCAAATATGCAGAAACACATGTAGATATATAGATATGGGGTGGTCCATTGACAATTTACCCCTTTAGCTGGTTGGTCTCCCTATGATTAATGATGATTCTTAGATGGTTAGAAGGTACCACCATTTATGGACAAACCCACATAGATAAAAGTAGCTTTGTAATCACGAAGCCCAAGAACCCATCAACTGCCCTGCAAAGTATCAGATCCACAGCATGATTCGCCTGCCAAATGCCTTAAAATGATCTGGATAACCTGATGCGGCTTTGCATATGACTCATGGCTTGTTCAACAAGGGCCAGCATTGGTTGGTTGATGGCTTTCTCCGGTAAAAAAACATTACAGTATATGCAAAAACCATTATGCAACAAATATGTTTCATTGGGTACGGTATGGGTTCAATTGGTACAACCTCAGCTATGGGCAACCGCCGGATCCCCAAGGAACCACAAGGATACCTACATGTCTGGCCGATGCTGAGGTGGTAAAATGATGGTGGGAAAAATCTTTACCTAGTGCGAACAGTACGGCTGGTAGCGCCAGTTTCCTCCCCAAATGATGCTAAAATCTACAGCCCCATACATAATTGGTGGGTAAAACAAGGGTTCCCCTGAAGTTTCCCATTAACCAATCCAGTGAGTATGGTGATAGTTACTTAATACAAATTGATTCAATATGGTGGATGCCATTGCCCAGTCAGTGGATATCACAGCCTGCGATAATCAAGCAGCTCTCCATCGTTTGATGGTGATGTGCACCCCCTTATGGGAGGCCAATGACTGGCACGCGCCTGGTGGAAGGGATCATATGAAATACCCTGAACGCGAATTCTTGGCTATTAGCCAACTGGCATCAACCACGATTGCTGCCTCTGGTTGATTTTTGTTGGCCATGAGCCCCATGATTGCAGTAACCACATTACCGGATTATGCTTTTCCATGTTTGCAATGTTCTCCGGAGGGAGATTTTGCACTATCGAGACTCACAGAGAGTAAACCTTTCGCGCCTGTCTGACTCAGGATCAAGAACCTCCTAGTTTATTCTGGTTTGCTAAATCGCTGTGCCCAATGATGCGCAAAAGTGATTGTTTCTGACTGAAATGGCGCCTCGCAGCCTTAGGGAAGGGACTTGCTCGGGAAGGTACTACTGACTATACTGGTAAAGGTGCACCAAATGTGGAGTCTACCAGTTTCTGAACCAATCCTTTTCGCTTCCGACCTTGCAAACCCTCTTTGTAACTTGCGATATTGCCTGTAATTAGAGCTAATAATGAACATGTATGTGTCCATTAACCATAGGGCCACGGGCGGCCAACCTGTCACTTCCTAGCCACCCAAATCCGTGGCACCTGTGTACAAGAGAAGGAGGCCAATTACGAAGTTCCAGAATCTTCGAATTGGATTGCTTTCCTGGCACATCCCGATGATCCGAGCCTAGTTGTTGTAGCTGGACCTGCTCCCCAGCCAAACTGTCAATTCAATGTGCTAACAATGGGTCAGCAGATGTCCACGTGCCACTGCCGACCATCTTCAAAATCAACCGAAAAAGTTGTTGGCAGGGCTTCCAAACAGATATAAAGACCAGGTGGCAGCATGTTGGCTTTTACTCATGTTTGGTAAGATGTTGGAACCCCCAAGTGCATCCAGTACTGCATAGTGGCTCCTTCGGGGCTTTCTTGTCCTTACATATGCTTTGAAAACGTCACCACAAACAAAGCCGGCTTGGATTGGAAACCGCAGGTAGGCAACAGTGATTCCAAAGAGCTTTTGCGGGGCTTCGAAGCTCTTAGAGGACCTGAAACAAGCACAGACATGTCTCCAGGTCAAAATATGTCAACACAATCCATGAGATTTGGATCAAATTCGCATGGTCAGCAAATCTACCCAGATTCGATGTGAAGTTGGAATAATTACAAATGGAAGCCCCGCGTCGAGAAAAGTGGCTCTGCAATGCTTCTTTGGTGGTTTTCAACCCTGCGACCGCACACCCTAATCCGTAAACAGTTAATCAGAATCCGCTTCATCATTAAGGATTCACTTGCAACACACTACTGTAGTTGATTGAGCATCAGTTTCACCATGGAAAAAGGCAAACATGCGTGGACTATCACCATGACAATCCAACTTTGAACCATCATTGAATCATTGAACCATTGCTGTCCAACATTCAAAGGTCATCATCTATCGTTTCACACATATTTCACTCCACCAGTGGGCCACCGGATGCCACCGGTCACCACGAGCAGCCCCATCTTGCACCTTCAAAACAAATCCTCAGCCGCAACAGGTTCGCCGAATCCCGGTCGAGAACTGTGGTTGCTCATGTGGTTCAACCACAACCTTAACTCTTGTTGAATCGCTGCGGAATGGCTTTTGATGGTGGTTAGCTGATGTACTAATGAAGGTGAATGATGGTTGGCCATTGCTGAGCAGTGGTAGATTCAAGTTGGTAAACAACCACTCTTCTTCCTAGCTCGGTAGCCGTTGAGTTACCATCACAAATACAGTTCGGTGGTGTTGACAATCAATCTCAAAACAAATTGTTTTCACTATCAACAGCTATATACACTAACTGACTTTGCCCATGGATGTCCATGGTGTAACCTTGAAATTCCCATTGGGTCCCAGCACCGGAAATGACGCCACTGGCGCTGTGTCACAGCAGGATACCCTACATTTCAGGATATCGCAGCGAGATCCCCGCCACGAAAAATACGAGTGAATTAATCACCCAACCACTCCAAATCCTGGGCAAAATCACCCATATTTTTTCTTTGTCAAAAAAGGGGAGCCCCCAAGTTGGCTGGTTTATTCCTACATATAAATGTTTCCGAAACTGGATGATTTGGGGCTACCCGGATGTGGAGAGACCACTATACCATGGGACCTAGAGAATAACCCACTGGGTACGTCATCCTCACAGGTACTCAACGACCAGCTCATGCTGCATTTCCGGTGTGGAATCCTCTGCTTGTTGGCCGCCAAAACCACCCGGCGATGGAGTCGTCACATCGATGGCAGAGCCGGGGAACCCGGCTCAACTCCCCCACTTGATCGAAACAAACTCTACTAAACTTATGGATGGTTTATGGTGATTCATAGTGGTTTATTATAAGGGTTTATAGTTATGTATGATGATGATGATGATGATGATGATGATGATGATGATGATGATGATGATGACGATGATGATTATAAATCTGGTTGATGATTGATGGTTGAACAACCCCTGAAAAAATATGCCTGTCAACCAACCAACCATCCCAAATCCTAGGGAAAATGAAAAAGCATGTTTTAAACCACCAACTAGCGATGGTCTATCGAGAGCATGAATCACCAACTAGAAACCATTTCGAATCATGAATCAATTAGATTTAACACATAATTGTTCATAGTGTTGGTTTTTCGTTTTCCATCATTGACCAGCATTGACAACTCGTGTTGGTTGTTACGTTCTGTTCACCAGTGACAAAAAAGAGATAGAAATAGAACATGCAAAAACACGTCCCACGTCCATGTGATCAATAAAGGCAAAGGTTCCAGTAGGCGGATGATGCTTCCGACATGAGAAGTACGTTTAGACATGTAAAAAAATACACACATATAGACATGTATATGTGTATACATATATAAAGAGAGACATGCAAGGTGGGCCCCCTTAGCTATAAGTTGATTAATAAGCCGTTTAACTATAGTAATAAATACCACAACTCGTAGTTACCCTAGTCGTAACCCAAGTTAGCGAAGTAAGGGGGCCCACCTTGTACATATATATATATATATATATATACATATCTTTACACACATATATGCATATATATAAGGTTTGTTTGGTATCGGTGCTGGGTCGTCCTCTATCGGTTGTGAAGGTATCCTACAAGTTGGAAAACCGACACATCCACCCAAATACTAGATATGAATTGACACACTTTTGGCGGATGCTGATACATATGTATATATATATATACATATATATATATATATATTATATATACACATGTATATAAATGTATGTGGGGACACACTTCACCCATAACATTTGCTCCACCAGTCGCTAACTCACCCATAACATATGCTCCACCAGTCGCTAACTTGCGACTGGTAGCGATCCATGAGGACATCATCCAGGATCTCTCTCAACACATCAACTCCCAAGCTCCAGTGGTCACATCTCAGCAGCTTCACCATCAGAGATCTCGTCGCCACTGTGTGACAAGCAGCGCTTGACAACCGCAGGTTCCATTGCTCATGGTAATTCAAGGCTTAACAATGCCGCTGAGCCATCACCAACTTCCTGAAAATGGCAAGCATGACATCTATAAGCACTATCAACCACCATTATTCATCATTAATTAATCATCACTCATCCTGCCATATGGTTGGGATGGTAGCTCCTTGGCTCCCCCTTTAAAAGGGCCAGATCCACGGATCGCCCCTGGAAGCCCGCCGCGAAAATCGCTCACCTGCTGCCGAAGGACTCGCGCCGCAGCCATGTTGCATGCTGCTCACGTGTCTGGCTAACCTCAGCGCCGCGCTAGAGGTCCTATGAAGCACCAATGATGGAGGGGATGCATGGAATCATATAAGCACTAATAATGGTTAAGAATACTGTAGAAATTATGAGGGAATCATGAGCAACATTAATAATGAAGCAGCTACCTTGGATGTGCAGCTGGGGTTACTTCGCAGTGGTTTGTTAGACGTCCTATAATGTAGCTTATTACCCCGTAGAAAACATGGGAATTGTGACTACTTGCGAGCAGTGGGGGCGCACATCCAAGTGGAATATATGGGGGTGTTCATATTCCTTTATAGGGGACTAATGGGAGTCTGTCTAATATCAGGTCCAATATTGAAGGGAGTCTGTCTAATGTTCTAACCACTAATTATGGTTAACAATACTGTAGAAATTATGAGGGAATCATGAGCACCAATAATGGTGAAACAGCTACCTTATGCGGTTATAACCAGTAATGGCTAATCATAGGAGATACTAGGCAACAATAGTAGGGGATATTCAAGATATTCCAACCATATGGTGAGTCTGTCCGAGATTTATGGGGGTTTTGACATGATGGTTAGTCATAGGGGATAACATGCAACAATAGGACCAAAATGGTGGCTTCTTAAGCCAGTTTGGTGATGATCTAGGATTCATTGTGGCTAATAATGGTTAATGATAGGGGATAATCATCAACAACAATGCTTAAACAACGACCATATCGGGGTTTCTCAAGCCAGCTTCGGGAGTTGCAATGGTTGGGATTTATCACTATAGATGATCATTATAAACAAATGATAACTGGGGGTACACCTGTGACTTGAGAAAGTACCATCTATACAAATATCTCCACATTATTGATCTAAATTGTTGACGACCAACTATCCTCTGTTGACTAGATCAACTTATTAACCAGTGTCCATAGAGGCTAATTACCACACGGGTATGTCCAGGTCAATGATGGTACCTACCAACCATCCAACAATGGCCGTGAGACCACCCGTTTCTAAGGCACACCATGGCTTTGGACAAATCCACATGCTGGTTACTGTTGTTTATGTTGGTGAATGCACAATCTTCCTTTAGCCAGCTGGAAAAGCAGCTGTTGGAAAGAGCTCTATTCACCACTGATGATATGATGGTAAACCAGATTCCAGCTGGTTTATCATTTTCGTCACGTGTCGGTTACTGTTGGTTATGTGAATGCATAATCCTCTTTTCATTCTTCACCATCATGAACCATTATGAGCCAGCTCTATTCTTCACCATTACTAAGCAGAATCCTAATGATTTCTCTATTCACCACTCATAAGCAGCTGGAAAACCACCAGTCGCAGCTGCAAATCAGGCACACGTTCTGCGGCTCTGCCCAGGCCTGGTGAGTGGCGCCAACATAGATGGCGTTAACCCAAGAACCAACTGGCTGAAACAAAGCTTATGCGCACAGCAATCGTGGTGGCCCACTTTGGAATAGAAGTGTGAGCACCGCACACATCTGTATGTTGCTGTATAAATGTATAGACATAGATATCAATAAAAAATAAATAAATACATAAATAAACAAATAAATAAATGTATATATAAATAAAAAACGAATAAATAAATGAATAACTATATACTGTAAATAATATATATATATATATACATATATATCAGCAAAAAAATGATTTCTCCTTTTGAGAGTAATCACCATGTAACACTCGCGTGTTTTCCTGCAGTGTAGGCTACCGTCGGCAGTAATCTCCACATACCACAGCCCGGCGTTGTGAAGCACTGTCAGGCGTCATCCCACCTACCATCTCCGTGGACAGCTTCCAAAATGCGGACCTCCCAAATCATTCTTTATTAAGCATTGATACTAATGAATTACTTGGTGGCTGAACTAGATCCCTTGCTAAACATATATTTTTTTAGTGGTTATATGGTAAATCAATCATATCCCAAAAACACTAACAACCTAAGTTAGTGGGTATAAGCCATCCAGATTATGAGAAATTCCACGCATTTTTGGGCTACACCTATGGCTGCCTATGGCTTGAGACAGCCCTGCTGCCCACCATCCTACCAGCGCCGGGAATCCGCTGCTGCCTTGCCTCAGAGAAGCGTTGCCTTCGTTTCTTGGCCTCGACCTCAGGGTCCTGCACCAAACCTCACAAGGCGTGGTGCAGGTGATGCTGATGGTGCCTAGGGCTTATTAACCACTAAGCATGGTCCATCATAGGGCTTACTAACCACCAAGCATGGTGAATCATAGGGCTTAGTTACCACTAAGCATGCTGAATCATAGGAATTGTTAGGAAATAATAAGGGAATAATCTGCTCACTTGTCTGGCTAACCCCAGCGACAATGGAGGTCCTATGGAGCACCAATGATGGAGGGGATACTTGGAATCATATACCCCCTTGGATATAGTGGAATATATGGTGGTTTTCATATTCCTTTATAGGGGACTAATGGGAGTCTGTCTAATATCAGGTCCAATATTGAAGGGAGTCTGTCTAATGTTCTAACCACTAATTATGGTTAACAATACTGTAGAAATTATGAGGGAATCATGAGCAACATTAATAATGAAACAGCTACCTTATGACCTTACAACCAGTAATGGATGATCATAGGGGATACTAAGCAACAATAGAAGGGGATATTCCAACCATATGGTGAGTCTGTCTGAGATTTATGGGGGTTTTGATATGGTTTTGGGGATTGTGATGGCTAATCAAAGGGGATAATATGGTTCCTTAAGCCATAAGTGATTTTCTATGCTTAACTGCGGTAAATGATGGGTAACAATAGGGAATAATAAGCAACACTAGCAATGGCTAAACAACTACTAAATGGCGGTTTCTTAAGCCATATGGAACCTCTAAAAATGGTTGGAATGTATTACGGGTAATGATTCATAGTGGATGATAACTAGGCGGTCCCCAATTTTGAGAAACTACCATACGCAAAAATGGAGGGCGGGATTTTCAATAAGGGTGATGATTACATATAATATATATATATATATATATCATATTACCATATACATAGGTGTCCATAACTATGTATCTATATGATGAATCACCATTATCGATTATCTTCCATTACCATGAGCTCACCACGACTATCCATTTTCCCACGAGGTGTTCCCAAATAGCGATTGAAACTGAAACTATCCAGTCTCCGGATCACCAGCAATAAACAAAAGAAATATCATTGATGACATGGTTGTTTCTCAGCATAGGCCCACCCCAAACTAGTTGGTTTATTACTTCTAATGACTAAGATTGGATGATCTCAGGGTACCCCTATGACTTGAGAAACCACCATATGGATATTAGTTGCTGCAATCATGTGTATAATAAATACATATATATATATACATTGGCTAAACATCAACAAACCGTCATCACATTCTGTTCTTTGATTGCTTCTTCTGCGTAGCTTGTAGCACTCGCTGTCTTCAGTGGAAGTTTTACCGCTTCTTTGAGGTGGCTGACCAACCGCGCAGGTGCTAAGCAGTCAACCATCAGTATCAATGAAACAAAACAGAGTCCAACATACTTTAGCCATTAATAAACCCACTTAAATCATAATATTGACAAGGCATTAGCAACCATTGATCAAACATGTATCCACTGTATATTCTGCACAAAAAAAACCATAGTTGAGCCATGTGGCTCAGTATCCTTGAGCCATGTGGCTGAGTATAGATGATCATCCATAGCTCTATAACGCCGTACAAAATTGTGAATTATCAGCCATTCTAAACCATAATCAGAAATCATTGTTCACCATACTTAAGAATGGTTAAGTAAGCTGAATCATAAGCAAAAAAACATTATCAGCCTTTCTAAGTCATACTCAATCTCTAATCATCGCGGCGAGTTTAACTGGTTGGTGGTTTGAACCCCAATGAAACATTTTAGTCAACCAACCATTTGTTAATAAGATTTCATAAGTACTAGGGAAAACAAAAAAATGTTTGAAAGCACCAACCAGTGAAACATCGTTCAGCCGTCCACCCTGCACGATCCCAAGAACTGAGCTGTGTGCTGACACCCTGCATCGCCGCAGCGGCACCGGATTTGGCCTGGCCGAAACGGTCGAAGATTGCCATGGAAAATTACGAGCAGTTCATATTGGTTGATATAGGGCTGTGAGTCAAAATTAATCAACCAATACGGGGAGATAATGACCAACAATTTCATAGGGAAAACAAAGGTCAATGACAGGGGAACCAGGGGTACAGGGTGAACTGACCCACAGCCATAATGGTTAACATTGGTTCCTAGCAATGGAAAACAACCATGTTTAATTGAACATGTCGGAAAGCAGCAGCAAATAGTGGATGTTTCATGAAAATTACAAATGGTTGATAATAGGGGCTTTATAGTGGTTAATATTGGTTATAACTAGTGGTTGATGGTGGTTGATGGTTTATGTTTACTGGTTCCAATACCCCAATTCTTCATGTATGGTATATTCACAGTACCTACATATAGTAAACATACTGCTGGTTTCTCAAAATAGGGGTACCCCCAAATATCCATTATAAACCGTTTAGAGTGATCAACCACCTATTTTTGGGGTTCCCTATTATGAGAAACCACCACTATACATGGAGTATCTGGGAGAGGCGCTATTACCATGGCAAGCATCACCTCCAAGAGTCCTAGTTGTCTTAGATATTCCAATCATCACGAGCACCACTCCTGCCCCACTGTGGAAGAGGCATTGATGGGATGGTTTTGTCCCCAACCAAACCTTACAGACTTACAGAGATATGACTGACTGTGAATCATTGTGGTTGTTCCACGTCGCAAGAATCAACACAAAGAGTCCTTGGTCAACAGCTCACTCAATTCCCCGTTCCCTTTGAATCTGTGATATTGGTCAGTAGCCAAAGCTGAACCCAACCAACAAGCAAGCCGTGCCACCATCACACATCCCAACATAAACGCTGTCGATCTGTTTGCAGTAAACCACTGAAGATACCCGGGTTACCCACAACAACTTGCTAGGCAATATGGCCCCACCATGTAAGAAGACTAAGCCAGATTGTCGATTTGATGGTATATGGTGGTTTCTCAAAATCGGCCCCAAAAAATGATCCTTTATCAACCAACCATTTTTTGGGTTCCTCATTTTGAGAAACAAACATTTTGATGAACCAATTTATTGCATTCCCCTATTATTGTTGGTAATTATCCCTCACTGAATTCTTATGATCTTGGTTGCTTACGGATCCGTTGCAAAAAAAAAAGTGGGCATATGGTTAGCCAATCTAATCCCCAAGAATCGACGAGAAAAAACTAAGTCAGTGGCCGTCAGCCACCCAGTTATGGCATGGGGCTACAGTGGGTCCGCTGCGTGAAGCGGACTCGCTGCTGTGGCCTTCGACATGAGGATGTCCACGCTATTACCTTTGGGAGCGCGTCTTGGGGATCCCGAAAATGGTTGGTCTTGGATGATTCAGGAATCCTCCTATTTTGAGAAACCACCATGTGCATATTCATGTTGTGAAAAAATGCAGATCTCTTACAGGACTTGCATGGAAGCCTGGATTGACAATGTCTACAAACAGGACTTGAAGGGAAGACCTTCACCAAACATTAACATCCATCCTTCACCTTCACCTTGACATAAGCACCATGAACCACCAAGAAAACCACCACTAACCATTATCCACCACCCTATTCACCACCATTTATCATCAACCAACCAACCAAGCTTCACCACCAACCTTCACCTTGACCAACCAACCTCAACCAACCAAACCTCAACCTAACCTCAACCAACCTTAACCAACCTCACCCTAACCTCACCCTAACCTCACCCTAACCTCACCCTAACCTCACCCTAACCTCACCCTAACCTCACCCTAACCTCACCCTAACCTCACCCTAACCTCACCCTAACCTCACCCTAACCTCACCCTAACCTCACCCTAACCTCACCCTAACCTCACCCTAACCTCACCCTAACCTCACCCTAACCTCACCCTAACCTCACCCTAACCTCACCCTAACCTCACCCTAACCTCACCCTAACCTCACCCTAACCTCACCCTAACCTCACCCTAACCTCACCCTAACCTCACCCTAACCTCACCCTAACCTCACCCTAACCTCACCCTAACCTCACCCTAACCTCACCCTAACCTCACCCTAACCTCACCCTAACCTCACCCTAACCTCACCCTAACCTCACCCTAACCTCACCCTAACCTCACCCTAACCTCACCCTAACCTCACCCTAACCTCACCCTAACCTCACCCTAACCTCACCCTAACCTCACCCTAACCTCACCCTAACCTCACCCTAACCTCACCCTAACCTCACCCTAACCTCACCCTAACCTCACCCTAACCTCACCCTAACCTCACCCTAACCTCACCCTAACCTCACCCTAACCTCACCCTAACCTCACCCTAACCTCACCCTAACCTCACCCTAACCTCACCCTAACCTCACCCTAACCTCACCCTAACCTCACCCTAACCTCACCCTAACCTCACCCTAACCTCACCCTAACCTCACCCTAACCTCACCCTAACCTCACCCTAACCTCACCCTAACCTCACCCTAACCTCACCCTAACCTCACCCTAACCTCACCCTAACCTCACCCTAACCTCACCCTAACCTCACCCTAACCTCACCCTAACCTCACCCTAACCTCACCCTAACCTCACCCTAACCTCACCCTAACCTCACCCTAACCTCACCCTAACCTCACCCTAACCTCACCCTAACCTCACCCTAACCTCACCCTAACCTCACCCTAACCTCACCCTAACCTCACCCTAACCTCACCCTAACCTCACCCTAACCTCACCCTAACCTCACCCTAACCTCACCCTAACCTCACCCTAACCTCACCCTAACCTCACCCTAACCTCACCCTAACCTCACCCTAACCTCACCCTAACCTCACCCTAACCTCACCCTAACCTCACCCTAACCTCACCCTAACCTCACCCTAACCTCACCCTAACCTCACCCTAACCTCACCCTAACCTCACCCTAACCTCACCCTAACCTCACCCTAACCTCACCCTAACCTCACCCTAACCTCACCCTAACCTCACCCTAACCTCACCCTAACCTCACCCTAACCTCACCCTAACCTCACCCTAACCTCACCCTAACCTCACCCTAACCTCACCCTAACCTCACCCTAACCTCACCCTAACCTCACCCTAACCTCACCCTAACCTCACCCTAACCTCACCCTAACCTCACCCTAACCTCACCCTAACCTCACCCTAACCTCACCCTAACCTCACCCTAACCTCACCCTAACCTCACCCTAACCTCACCCTAACCTCACCCTAACCTCACCCTAACCTCACCCTAACCTCACCCTAACCTCACCCTAACCTCACCCTAACCTCACCCTAACCTCAACCAACCAACCCCCCTCACCACCAACCTTCACTTTAACCAACCTTAACCAACGACTCACCACCCCACCAGCACCAAGCCACGTCGTCCTCGACTGGGCATGCGCTCGGGCACTTCGTGGGGCGCCGCCACCGCCCCCTCCGGAGGCTTCTGCCACAAGGGCGACGGCGTGACCGGGACGGCGTGCGGCGCCACGGCCGCCGGCGAGGCGGCCTCGGCCTGGGGGCACCGGCCACGGCGTGGTTCCACGGCGGTGAAGAGGTTGGTTGGTGGTGGTTGGATATGGTTGGTTTATGGTTGGTTTAATGGTTATTAATAGGGGATATAACAACCAACAATAGTAGGGGATATACCAACTATATATATGGCAAGCTGGGTCAAGCAGTTAACCACCTAACGTTCATGGAGGATTTTCCACCAACAAAACTATCGGGAAAACAGCCTGGTAAATGATGGGGAACCAGGGGGACTAGCCGGGTGAACTGACCCACAGCCATAGATGATTAACATAAGTGATGATTCACTGAGGTGATGACGTGTTGATGCCTATGGTTAGATGATGTTTGATGATTGACATAGGGGGGTAAAAGATGGTTGAAACAGCTGGCTTAATGAAGATTTGCGGTCAGGAACATGGTCAAGCTCATGATGATCGTAGATAATAAGCATCGGTGACCATCAACCATCATTGATGGTTGCCATTTACCGCTGATGATTAGCCATGATGACGCAAGAATGGCTAATGATGGCTAGTATATCATGGTTGAATTACGATGAGATAGGTCCAACAATGGTCTGTGAGGGTCAGACACATATCCTTAATGCTTGGGCATCGGCCTCTCAAGAAAAATAAAACCAGTTACCGCGGTTCAACATCCCAACAATAAAACACTTTCATCAACACCTTCACACCACTTCACACCAGCCGAGTTTGGATGTCACTTTGATTGTGTTTTACATCTCATGTCCCAGACCCAAGTTCAACACTGAAAATAAATATCGTCGGTGCAAGCAACTTCTTTTGCACACACACACACACCTGTCACATATCCAATTTCATGCAGGATGATCAATCAGTGCATATTAAGTAGTTAGCTCAGAGTCTCCAACAAAGCACCAACACACAACAACTAGAATCACCCTCCCACCACAAACACCTGCGACGTTCCCCGGAACTCGCCTCGCTCGTGAGAGCAGATGAAGACGAGTCATCGTTCCTCGGGGCGGTCATCTGTCAACGGAACTTGTGACTGGTAGTAGTGGTGGTAGACAATGCTTTACAACTACCATTTGGTTATGCCACTCCTGGTAGCTCCGTAGCTGCCCCTTTCAAGGGCCAGAACGGGATACCCCTGGCTCCTGGCCTCGCTCCCTCCCAACCACCAGCCAGACAAGCAACGCATAGTTTTCACACACTTTCGAATTAAACATCTGAGTAACGTTCTCATGTTCTCCTCCCAATGCAACTAAGAATGTCTTATCATAGTGGTAGCGGGATGTAGCGGGGAACAGTGGCGAGTGACACAAACAACACTGGCGTGTGTGGAAATGTACCATGATGCTCTGGCACGGCCTTGCTGCACGTTACTGCACGCGTGGCGAACAAACGGCAAGACTCTGACTTTGGGCATTCCCCCATCTTTGAACATCTTTAAAGTATTGACTAATGATTAATAACGGTTAATTAACAATGGTTTAATAATGGTTTAATAATGATTTAATAATGGTTTCCATCTTTGAAGATCATTAAAGTATTGACTATTATAGAAACCATTATTAATCATTAAGCAGCCATTATATCAACCATTAAGCAGCCATTTTGCAACCGCACTTGCCGTCACTTCCAACTGGTGCTGATGCGACTTACACCTTCGCCAAGGGACGCTGAGTCGACAGTCCCTGGGAGAGTCGGAGACTCGTGGGTTACCATGGCCCGCTGGGAGTTGATGCTGAGCTTGGGGCCTTGGAGCCCGGGCCTTGAGACGCTGAGATGTCCACGTGTTTATGCTGCCAAGATCAATGGTGATCACTTCATTCCGTGTTTTTTTCTGAGATTGGAAGCTGCAGTTGTTTTTTTTTCGTGAAGTTTGGCGGATGTGCGGAATGCCTGCTTTGGCTTGCATGGGGACCCCAGACTTTCTGTATGCGGTGTCATTCACAACAAAGGGTCGAAGGGCGCTGAGCAAAAGTTTGGGCGAGACGAGTTGTGTTTGAACACAACGGCATGCTGCTTGGTGGTTGCACCCCTATGAAAAATATCAATGTAGTCAGCCAACCAAGCATTTGCTCGTACTAGGGAAAATTAAAAAATGTTTGAAGCCACCAGCCAGTATTCAGTTGGTTCCAATCGAAAATTCCACGCATTTTAGGGTTGAATTGTTCGAGCCATCACAAGGTATTTTCAGGTGAAGAATCTGCAATACTTCTGGATTTGTTCTCGTGGCTTTGTGAACACCTTGCTCCCAGAAACGAACAATCACGTGTTGGGATAGGGGTTCACTACTGCCCATTGGTAGACTATCCTTTAGATGACCCTGCACTATCCTAAACTCCAAACCCTGTTAAAACCTGCTAAACAGTATTAAACCCTGTCAAAGCCTACACAAGTGAGAGCTCAACAGCTGGTGCTGAATGGTGGTCTACGTGCTCATCTACCAGTACTCATTGGTGACTCATCACCTGCTTCACTCCGTCCCCCAAATCCTGAACTCCACTAGAAACCTTGGTAGGGAAACAAGAGCCGAGACCATGTAAACAACAGCCTTTGCGCAAATGATCACAGAAAGAATTCAAAAAGGGAGGGTATTAATAAGCAGAAAACTAACATGCGCACTAAGTACACAAATATCTATATCAAATGTTTGTACATATCTTACTCCCATGATGGGTACTGGGTACTCTTGGTGCTTCACAACCCAAGAGTGATCATTGGATAGGGACGTTTCTTGAAATGGTCCATGACCTCCCCCACTGCATGAAACTGCTTGTGGTCAACCCCTGGCGGCTCTTCGTTCAAGGGATGCTTTTTTGCACGCCGATGCATTAAAGAACCACAAATTCTCAAATCCTGCGAGGCGCACCTCAAATCAGTCCGTCGTCGCGAGTGGCTGACGAATTACAGGCAGCGGAGCACCGGTGGACCGTGGAAGTCCCTTGCGTTTGTCCCCAATCCCAATTGACTTGATATTGATAGTGTATGTATGTAAGTTATTACACTTTTGAGGTCCGCCCCTTTAAGGGGGTAGGGATTTTCAGATTATATAGGAAGTTAAAAGTAGGCATGTACGCATGTATGCATGTGTGTTTATAGCTTTTGTTTATGCTATGCAAGATTGAGCAGAGGCCGACATGTATGCATTTACAAGTTCATTGACATGGTGTAACCGTTTCTTTGGTGGTCTTGTGTGGAAGACTGAAAATTCAATCAAGACTTGATCATGCGTATATTTGTATAATTGTATAATTATAAACAACTATATATATATATATAATTATTGCATGGTATTGTAAACATCTGCAGCAAATGGATGCTGGTGGCTTCCGACCAAAACCACGCATTACCGGCTTAGTATTGCCAGTGCCACAACACTTGGTATCTTGCCAACAACCAATTTCATACACAAACGCATGTCAAAGTCATAGTATGAAAAACAACGTAAAACGATCAATCTATCTATTTGGTCGATAGAGAAAGAAAAGGAGGCTAATATATATATATATATGTACATATATAAACAAATAAATAAATGTATACATACATAATTATACATTCACACGGTGGTTTCTCAAAATAGGGTACCCCCAAATCATACTTTTTTAACCATTCATGGCAATAAACCAACCATTTTCAAGGTTCCCTACGGCTTGGGGAACTTCCATATAATGAGTGTTTCTGTTCATTATTATTGATCATCCCCTATTACTACTGCGACTGTAACCATTACAATCCTCTATTAATCTCTATTAATAGATTTAGACGGATTAATTAATTCTTACTAAATCCATTATCTCTATACCATTAACTGCAACCATTACAATCCTCTATTATTGTGCACAAAGTGACACGTTGTCACAAGCTCAGGATTTCCAAACACCTGCGCCTTAGTGATCCAAAAAGGATCCTTTTTTGGATTGATTATAGAACCAGTTCTATTATACAAATTTCATGCAGATCATTTTGGCTCAAGTTGGTGGTGACATGCTATTCATGATATCCTGTTCCATCTGTGCTTCGCAGCAGGTAGCGCGTAGCTAGGCGTCGAGGTCCCGTGTCGCGAGAGCAAGCACGGCCTGGGATGAGGTCACGCATGATAACCATCCACAACAACAGGGAAATGACATCATGATGATGATGATGATGATGATGATGATGATGATGATGATGATGATGATGATGATGATGTGTTTGTTGGTGACAATGGTTGATGGCAGTTTCGGGAGCTAAGCAATGATCCAGCGAACTCATTGGACCAAACGATGAACTGATGAACTCCAAAAGTTAGGTTTACAATGTCTATCAATGTCTTAAACTAACCTGGTTGCTCTAAGAATCACAAGTTCTTAAAGGTCAAACCTGTATACATGATGGATTTCCATTTTTAGGCTAGTTTGCCACGGTGTAAGTCGCTTTGCAAATCCAACGATTGTTATATCTACCAGTAAACTGGTACATGTACTTACTCAGGTTACATTCAGCAATGTACTTCAGAGTTTGGGGCCCCAGGTTGCAATTAGATTACGAGGAGGCACCAAGATTTGTGGACAACCTCAAGATCAAACGTGACATCCTGTTGAGAGTTGAGAGACCTGTGGTCGCACACAAAGTGATTGATTTTTCCTCCAGAAAATGAGAGTTACTGACAAAGACAATATTTGATATGGCAGAATATTGACAGTAGTGAACAAAAAAAGCATTATTAAGTATGCAAACCATTAGTAACTATGATTGACAATCATCAACCACTATTAGCCAGTTTTTACATCAGTTGTGAGCCATTCTTGATTATGGATCCAATTTAGGACCAGTATCATTCAACATGGGCATTCATAGCGAGCTCCCATTCATAATGGTGCATGGATAATTACTATTTCTGACATGACATTAGCTCACGATTATCTCACAAAAATGCATTATATATTTATATATACACATATAAATATATATATATATATGATAGCCCCCCCAAAAAAAACCTATATTTGACATCTTGCGCTCGAAGATCGAAATGCCAATATGTCTTGTGACATTTTGATTTATGTCGTTTGTTTTTTTTTATATAGTACAAAAATGCTACAAAACACCGTAAAAAAAGGGTAAAATCTAAAAATATATGGTTTTATTTTTTGGGGGTACCATATATATATATATATATGTATATATATGAAACAACTTGAAGCAAAATTTTCCTTCCCTCTCACCTCCCAAAAATCCTTGAATAATTCGCCAACATTAGCCAACTAATCAAACCAACCGATCAACGACGAACCAACCAACTGATCAACCAACTCATCAACCATTAACCTCATTAATCGCGAACTAATCCACCTATCCACCTTACCTTATCATTCATCGCCAACATGAGCACTCATTGGCACCGCGCCTGTCACACCTTCGGCTCACCCTGACACCGTCGGCGCGTGGTGTGAGCTATGGCGGCCCGGAGGGCAGTTCCAGCAACGAAAAAGAGGGGGACTCGATCCGTGAAGACTCGATCCACGGTTCAGAATCCGAAGCAACGGTTCCCATGGGGGGATGAACATCACTTACATGAGTGTTTACAACCATCGGGTGGATGTAATTCACAAATGGTTGTCAAATACTTGGATGGTTGTGAATTACATCCCTTGTACGGTTCACAACCATTCAAGTCTAGACTTGACTGCACTTACCCCTGGGTGTTTCTCAAAATGTGGGTACCCCCTTTTTAATAATAAGCCAGGAATTTTTTGGGTCCTTATTTTGAGAAACCCCAATACAACTGATGGTTCTGGGGGTTAGGAATGTAATGCCTGGCTATGGACAGCTTGTTAGCCCGGTGTATGATGGTGTATGATAGTGTATGACCATGTAGGTGCAGTATGTGCAGTCTCCATAGGACGGTGATATCATTCAGGGCATTGTCAGGTGTATTTCCACATCCCACAATAATACATTTAGAAAGTAATTCTTTAAAACAAAGGAATGTGAAAAAACAACTTGAAGAACAATACATGTAACAAGTTACATATTATGTAAACTATAGTTGCTCTAGATTCAGGGATCCTGTTCGGCGGGTTCAGCGGTCCCTGTGAGTCTGATTCGGCAGGTTTGCGACAAGAAGCATCGTGCGGATTGCTTGCACGGTTTCATTGCTTGGAAATGCCTGTTGGGGATGATCAACTAGGCTCACAAGAAAAAACGTTAAAATTGATCTGTGTTGTCAACCAGCAATAGCCCAGGGCCAATGGTAGTGTCCTGCAAGGAACACAAATCATCATCATTATCATCAGCAGCAGCATCATCATCACCATCATCATCGGCATCATAATAATCGCTTCCTACATCTTCCTACTATTACTAACCCTCTCCCAATAAAAAAAACACCTTGGGGGTGCACTTCTGTTTTTTTTTGGTTTTGGTCAATTGCATTTTTAATTGTAGCAATTGAAAAGTAAAAGGGAGACAACATTCCCCAAGCAACGGTTTTCCCCTCTATTATTAAAACCCCCTGGCTTAGGAGATGTTTAATATTAGGGTCCTAGGCACCCAAGTGGTTTTTATCATTAGGGTCCTAAATTTAATATTAGGGCCCCCCTTCGTGCAGTTGGTTTTTGCAATTCTTTTAATAGGTTTTAAAAAATGATTTAATAAAGCAAACATTAAACGTCAGAATGGTTTTTCTCATTAGGGTCCTAAATTTGATATTAGGGTCCCCTTCGTGCAGTTGGTTTTGAAATTTGTTTAATAGGTTTTAAACAAGAATTTAATAAAGCAAACATTAAACGCCAAAATGGTTTTTCTCACTAGGGTCCTAAATTTAATATTAGGGTCCCCTTCGTGCAGTTGGTTTTTGCAATCTTAAATAGGTTTTAATAAAGAATCTAATAAGGCAAACATTAAACGCCAAAATGGTTTTTATCCACAAGGTTCTAAAAATTTAATATTAGGGTCCCCTAATATTAAATCCTCCCTAATATAAAAAAACCCTTGGGGTGCTTTTGGGAAGGGGGGACGGGAAGGTTGGGGGGGAGG
Source organism: Symbiodinium kawagutii (assembly GCA_009767595.1). Classification (NCBI taxonomy): domain Eukaryota; class Dinophyceae; order Suessiales; family Symbiodiniaceae; genus Symbiodinium; species Symbiodinium kawagutii. The sequence continues at coordinate 146,217 of VSDK01003621.1, read as the reverse complement.
GTTTAGTAATAGGGGGAAAGGATTAATCAAATACATATTTCTATATCATATGATATATGATCATGTCCGTATTCATGCTTCTGTTGAAGCACATGTTGATATCTTACTTCCAAGACTTTCAGGAAAACATGGATTTACCATGTCTACAACAACCGGCTTGAACAAACTTCGGAAATGAAAACCCTCTTAACCTCATGTAAGAGTCAAGGGATTGTTCAAAATCATCTTGCTGATTTGCCCCCGATGTCATGTTCTTGCACTGAACCAACAAGCAACCAACCCGAACCAGCAACCAACCAACATGTATGTTAGATCCTTGTTATTCAAAGATTTGCTGTTGGTCATATCCGTATCCATTCGCTTTATTGTTGACCGTTGTTTCGATCCAAAACAATCAACATGATATGATGTTATGCATCATATGATATTATATTATCCTATATTATCATCCACAGTTGCTATAAAACTCTTACTGAAGAAAATTCTTACTATATGATTGACGTTCGTCACAGCGTTCCATCACACCGACCCAAACAATCCAACCCCGGCGCATCCAAGCACCACGGTGCAACCCCGCAACTTCCGAAGCTTGCCTTGGGAACAAACTCCGAAGCGTCGGCACGTAGCGTCCTGAAGTATGGGATCTTCAAAAACGGTGGATTTGTTATGGTGGATAGGATGCTGCATGTGATACTGAATGGGATGGTTTTGCTGGGTTTAGGTGATGCTAAATGCTTAGTTCGTGATGGTGGCTGAGTGATGGTTGATGGCTTAATGCTGGACATATCATGATGGTCAATAAGCTGGTGAAGGGCAATGGTGGAAGAGCCGGGTGATCATGGTTACTCCTAGGAATCTTTTGAAAGGGTGTGTCATATAGCCAAAGGCAGCTAAGCCTACTAAAACCATATAACCATATAACCAGCTTGCCAATTTTTATCATATAGCCATATAAACCAGCTAAGCCTACTTAATGATAAAAATTGGCAAGCTGGTTTACTATGATTGAGGATTTGTTAACCTGGGAGCTGCTCAGTGATGCTTGTTGATATTTGATGTGGTTAAGGATGGTTCATGATGGTTGCTAGCTGGTTAGATAGCTGATAAATCGATGATTCATAGCTGGCTAATGGATAGTAATGGTTGTCAATGATAGTTAACATGTCTGTATCAACAGGGTACATATGAATGGTTACTATGAGCATGTCTTCGAGCTAGGCTTTATGATTTGTAAATAGAATCGGTTACTTGTTGGTGCAACTATATTAATGATTGCCCAGGATTAAGTGCCAAAGCCCAAAGCCCTTTCGCCTTTTTGAGGGTACCACAAACGCACACCACCTCTACCCGTCTATGGACCAACCAGTTGCATCCTGATGCAGGATGCACGCAGATCCCGCAAGGTTGAGGGAAAGACACGGGAATGCTCGAATGATCTTCAATGACCTTCAAAATATGTAGATACAGTACACTGTACTGACTTGGGTTGGAAAGATTTGGGAAAACAGAAATGTTGATGCCATTACTCGCCCAACAAATCAAGGTACGATACATGAGTAAATCCATGTACTGTAAATCCTACCTTGAGCGGAAGCACTTGGAAGTTCCGTGATCTAAACTCATTTCAAAAGGTCATCCATCAAGAATAGGATTTGTCACATAGGTATAATGGTTATTGGATGGCTTGTGAATGCTGACTAAATCTAATGGTTAATGATGGCGAGTGATGATAAATGGTCAAATCTGGTGGCTTCCCTCTGATAATCTCATGTAGCAGTGGACAATCCACCATGCATCACTATGGATTTCTAGATTACTTAACCCCCGGGAAGGGTGGCCGGCTATGTGGCCCTGGGTCAACACTTGGTACCCTCTTGAACATCCTCATGACCAAACCAGTCCAGCTGTTCGGATGTTCACGATCGGTTGGTTAATACTGACCCACAACGGTGTAGCTGAGTACTGGAGTGTTTTCAGATCCTGGTAATCATGACACCCTTGCGGATGACCATCCTCAGGATTGTGGGCAGTTTTTGATCTTACCTGACTAAACCTCTGGTTGTTGCATGTTGCTGTGCAAAGCCGCAGGCATTTCACAGTTCAATTGTGGTTCATGTTTTCCTGCAAGTTCTTAGGGATAGCTGTGCTTAGGGATAGCATCATTAAGTATCCCTATGCTTCCAGTTACCATGAAATAGGGGCTGGTAACCAACCCAGTTCCAAAAATGATATAAACCAGATCTGGAAACACCTATTATTTCATGGAAACTGGAAGCATAGGGTATGATCAACCATCATTACCAACTATTATGAACCTGAATAACTCCTAATATTGTTGGTTTTAAGTTATAATATGTTATAATATTTTATAATCCAATTATAACCAACAATACTAGGGATTATTCAGGTTACCAACAATATGAATAATCCCTATTGTATAACCAACCATAACCAATCATCACTAAGCAGCTCGTTGGTTCTCGTTCCTTCCCCGCCCAAGCACCAGCGCGGCTCGCCGTGCGAAAATTCTTGGCACCGGACAGTGGCGAAGCAAGCTGAGCCAAGGCGTGGAGTCCGGACCCGTGCTGTCAGGGCTAAGATGGAAAGGAATGATCGGGTTGACCATGGGGCAATATTAATCAACCAACCCATGGTTGGACGAACTGGTTAATGGTTAATAATAGGGTTTAATAGGGGATGATAACTAACAATAATAGGGGATATACCAGCTATATATGGCCATGGGTCAATATTAATTAACCAACTTTCATGGGGGATAATCACCAACAATTTCATACAAAAAAAGCCGGTTAATGATGGGGGAACCAGGGGGGGTGAACTGACCCATAGCCAGTTAGAAAATCATGGTTAGAAGGTGAGAATTCTACGATGTCTGGTGATGGTGAGAAGCTGTAGACCCTCTAAGGTTAGAACTGACCACAGTGGTTGGCGGTTGAACCCCCCCGTCATGAAAAAGATGCGCAAGTCGACCAACCAACCATTTGTGAATACATTTGGGAAAATAAGAAATGTCAATCAAATCACCAACCAGGCACAGGGGTTGGTGATGGTGAAACTCCAATCATGGTCACAATCATGGAGATTGGGCTAATCGTGGGTGATGGTTGAGCAGGATTACCAAGGCAAATGCCCACCTGGACGGCTGAAAGGCACCGGGAAATGCAGGCAAACCACCAGACCTTTCATTGTTCACATCCCAAAATTTTCCAAACCATGGTCCAGATGTTGAGGTGTTCACCTACCCCTTTTTTTGGATGGTTGATTGATATTGACCCATCCACATGGATCAAACAGTCGACATACCTGGGACATTGCACCTTTGGACACTTGGAATAGCAGTTACTGCTCAATCTGGGGTGTTGGACAACTGTTTGTCTCAAGGTGCCTATCGGAAGAAATCCCATGATGACTCGTCATAATTCAGCGAAGCCATTGACAACGACTAATTGATTTCTGTGCCTAAACGTTACCAAAAAAATTGCGTATGTATGTTTGGTTGTTTCTCAAATCATAGAGGCCCCCATAAATGCGTGGTTTATTACTATAATTAATTAGCTATAAATATAACTATAAATCATCGATGTGGGATCATTTGGGGGTCCCCTAGGGCTTGAGAAACCACCATATGCATGACACCCAACCAATAGTTGTTTGCCCATTATTGTAAGTTATCATTCCCCATGATTACAATAAACAGCTGCTTTCCCCTGTGTTGGTTTTAAACAAATTATTTCAATAAAACCAACAAATGGGTTGAACTTGTGTGTTTTCCCCTTTGCTGTTTAACCCATTAATGTTGGCTTCTGATTAGTGTAACCCCCCTAAAGTAATGAAAATAGGCATGAAACCAACAGGTAGATACGATCATCAGAAACCAACATTAACCACTAAACAACCCATTATTGTAAGTTATCATTCCCCATGATTAACCATTAAACAACCCATTTGTTGGTTCTAAACAGCTGCTTTCCCCTGGCAACGATTCACCGGCGCCTCAGCACCCTGGGCGTCTCCCCGAAGCAGGGTCAACTTCAACAGCTGCCTGGGCGGAGCTTGAGATGGAGACACTGAGTCATGGTGGTGATAACAGATGAACCACTAGGGATAACCACTAGGGAGCTGTTGAAGTTGATATGGGTTTACCAACAACCACTAGGGATAACCACTAGTGGTGATAAAGATGAACTGGTTGATTGTTGGTTAACCACTAGGGATAACCACCAGGGATAACCACTAGGGAGAACCACAAATGGGATAACCACAAATGATTATCCTAAATGGAATTGATGAACCACTAGGGATTAAAATGGTTGGAACCCCATGGAACCCCCAAAAAAATCCAAAAAACATGGTAACCCCTTGGTAACCCCGATGTTCTATCATCTGTGGGTCAACCCCATGCAACCCCCGCAAAATAGTTGGTTTACTACCAACATGGTGACCGCGCAAGGCGGCGGCGGAAGTTTCCAAAAAAAGGATAACATATAGGAAGAGAGAGTTGTTGCTTGTCCTTGGCGTTTTTTTTCTTTTTGGTGCTTTTTGTTTTGGTGTCTTTTTGTCTCTGGTAACTTCTTGTGTCTGGTGATTTTATACAATTGTACCACGATCAACAGCGATACAACAGTCATATCCTCTTTCTGAGGTCCATGAGCCCGATGAAACATGGAGAATGGCAGGGAGAATGGTGGCGACTCGTAGGTCTTCCCATAGCTTATGGCACAAGTAGCATCAAGTAGCATCAAGTAGCATCAGGTAGCATCAAACCTCACAACCTCAAGTTGAGGCAATTTTTTGTGACACGACTTGTTTTCGTTGATCAACTTACTTCGCAGACAAAACATGGGGCTGTTCACAACACCTGTGTTCGTTGTGTACCTGTCAAAGAGGTAGTCGTCGGTAGTCGTTTTAAGATGGTTGAGAGATTCCATCATGGACAGCCTGAAGTTGACTCTCCATATCTTGAAGGGTGAATGTTCCTTGCCCATTTCAAATTATTGGACGTAGCTGTTCATCCCTTTTGGAGAATGGCTGGCTCAAAGGTATATACAATTTATAGTTAAGGTACTGGTACATGGTATCCTGGTTGGTGATCATGACACCCCGTCGATTATATACTACAATTGCCACAATCGCCAGAATACTGGGTTGATGAATTCTGGAATCAAAAGTTTTACCACCAAACACTAAGCAAATTTCAAATTCCCTTAGGTTGACAACTTCTATGCTTTCCTCACATATGGCTGTGGGTCAAAACCCCGTACCCCTGGTTCCCCTATCATTAACCATTGTTTTCCCTATAGTTGGCTGGGTAATAACCACCATTATTGGTTGGTTAATATTGACTCATAGCCATATGTTTTGTTGAGTATTTCCTGAACGTTGGTCTCAGCAACAAGCCTTCCTACAGTACGACAAAGACTGGTTCAGAAGTGACGCATTTGCTAAGTCGAGCGATGCGTGTTGCTATTCGGCTGTGGGTCAACATTAACCAACCAATAGGGGGGGATAATAACCAACAATAATGATTAATGATAGGAACAATAATAAGGGAAACAATGGTTAATGATAGGGGAACCAGGGGTGCAGGGTTTTGACCCACCGCCATTTGTTTCTCTTCCTACAGTTGCTGTTTGTTCCCTTCTGCCTCAACGACCAGGTGGACCATGTTTCCTTTGGCCGCGGCCATGGCCAAGACACTTCACGCGGCACTCTTCCAGCATTTTATCCGGTTCGTAAGAGATGCCGTTTACACCTCACACGCGGTGCAAGGAAATGTGGACAGCTGGGTCCTCACAGATGCACCATGGTTACTAGATGGTTGTAATGCTGATATGATGGTTTATCAAAATAGGGAGCCCCCAACAATGGTTGTTTAATTACTAAAAAGAAAAATGATTTGTGGAGACCCCCATTTTGAGATCCAAGCGTATCAACTAACAGACCATGATTATGGTTGACACTAGTTCAGAACTGAAATTAGAAGCTATACTATTGGGAAGAATCCATGTATTCAAGGTGAATACACTATTGTTATACGTCATGCTAAAACACTACTAGTACCGGTTGATGACCAAGAAGCATCAACAACAATGGTAGATCGAGCAGTGTGAAACAACCCTCCAATTAAATCTGGTCATCATTTTGGATCTCCCAGTAATGTGGTTGTGCAACTCTGAGATTTGTGCCCGTGCCATTGACGCTCGCAATCAGAATGACAATGCTGCTGCTGCTGCTGCTGATGATGATGATGATGATGATGATGATGATGATGATGATGATTGCCTGGTCTAATGGCGTAGCTATTTCAAATTCATCGTTGCCACCTCTTATCACCACTAGTGTTGTATCACTCAATAGTGTTGCAGCCTTTTTAATGCTGAGAAACATTGAGAATCTCATAGGCCATCGGTCACTTACAACTGTTTTATGTAACACTGATCGCAATGCTGGTTGCAACATGGTGAAATGATTACCCGTGATCATCTTCAGCCATACCACTGGTGGTTTGACTTCACCATCCCCAGATCTCACATTCGCCCCTTTGTGATTGGGGAGTGGGATTCCGGGGCTTGATATCAACCCGAAAAATACACACTCTGGCGACACGCAATCAACCAGCAAGCTTGTTCCTGGTTCTGGCTCATATTTTGATCAAGCTCTCTGGGGCTCCCAACTGATGATCCGATCTCCCGCCAGAATGGCCCGTTCTGGGTGAGCGCTTCCAACCTCGCCAGGTGGGGCGTCGCACCAGTGCTGAGTCTGCCAGCTTCAGTCGTGATGGAGGGGGACATGGGGTCGGGGTTCTAAAGCCATAGGGGACCCTCTAAAATGGTTGGTTGGTCTCTTTTGATTAATATTGGATGATTTAGGGGTCCCCCATTTTGAGAAACACCGAAAAAAAGAAGTGCAGTTAACTGGCAAATCTTGATACATCTTCAACCGACTTGTTGGTTCAAGCAATTGTTTGGGAGAGTTTGCATCGAAGTTTCCCGAAACCGAGCTACACCTCATTTTGCCTGGTTCGGGATTTAGAAAAAAATTGGGGCATCCCCATTTTCCCATTTACCCACATTCATTCAAGTATCAAAGCTAGTGTACTGTTCAACTAGGGTCAACGCTTGGGTTTTTCCCGTCTTGGCGATCAAACCTCGCAATCTCCTCATTGTTGCTGGAGATTCCACGTCATGGGATGATCCCCAAGTTGGGGAGCACCCCAGGCCGCGTCATCATTGGACCAATCCAAGGAATCCGAAATCGCCATGATCAACGAGCGAAACCATGAGAAATTCCACGGAGCAAACATGTATATCTACCCACTGAAGCTCAACCTACCGGGGAGATCTCCACCCCACGTTGTAAATCTCGACGCCAAGGATATCAACGGCTCTTTGGATTCTTTGGCCTATTATATCGTTGGCTTCTTTCGGTTGTAGGGTTGCACACGCAACTGATCGAACATCAAAAGCTGACCTTTCCTATGCGTCACCGGGTAGTCGCAAGCTTCTGACCACTGAGTGGTGTCTCCTGGTGTGTGACAGCTTAGCTACTTGATTAAAAATGATATCATCGATATCAAATATGGTTCTGGGTCAAAACCCCATACCCTGGCAATTCACGTGCCAGAACCGGTTACTATCTAATTAGTCGAACTGTTGGGATGTGAATGACCAACTAGTCTTTGGATGGTTGGTTATGACACTTCCCCCCAAGTTGTACACTGATGCGTCCCAAACTCTTATGCTACCAAGAGATTGGTTCCACATCCTCTTCGGCTGTTCGCCATTCCACTTAGACTTCTTAGTTGAACGAAACCCACCAACAACAAACAAGTCATATATCCACCCATAGATTCCAACTGGTATAGTCACCAAGGATGCGACATTTCAACACTTGTGGGCACCACGTTGTATCACCTGGTGGATGCTGAACTACTGGAGGATTGCCAGCCGATACGGATCAAAATCCACGATGAAAACTTGTGCTATTCCAATATTAACCATTGTCAACAATGGTTAACCTGTGCTTGGATCTCCTTGGCCAAGCCTCAAAACTGCAGCAGGCGGTTTCCAGCTGTGTCATCAGTCGAATCAGTGGAACAGCCCCAACAAATCCCAGTGAGGTACCAACAGCCTACTGGGTGAACATCATCTCCTATAATGTAGCGAAAGCGCCTTTCAATCTGTGAGGAGATGCTGGCATAGCACAAGTGATATACCTCAAGAATACTCCGATTCTACGGAGTGATCCTCGTTGGCCCTGCCACTGTTCTGGCTCCATTGGCTCATCTACAAATTGCACACCAACAATCGTGTTCGTACATGGGGGTTTCTCAAAATACTGGACCCCAAAGTGATTGGTTTACAGCTACAAATGGTTGATATAGGGTGATTCGGGGGTACTGGTACCCCTATTTTGAGAAACCACCGCATGGGTCCTAACTACTGGATCACACTACACACATCATCGTCAATCTTACATACCAAAGAATACCAAAGAAGCTATGCTTCAGCTGGTTGGGAAGTAATGGTCAGTTCTTCATTTATCATCACTTATCAACTTCCATAGCTCGCTGGGTCCACGACTAGTGCACACCCAGAAAACGCATAGATTGGTGATGGTTGGCAAGTTCACCTATCAACTTCTTTCTTGGTATAGTAACCGCCAAGGATTTGATGCGAAATCACCATCTCAAAGTGAACTCAGGTGGCTTATGAACTGCTGCATCATCAACAACCATTGATCATCATACGTTGCTTCTTAGATGCTGGATATACAAGTTAGCCAGTATACAGTATACAAGTTAGCCAGTATAAACGATAGCTTAATAAAACATGTTGCTTACTAATTGTTGTTGCTATAAACCAACTGGTGCTTACTAGCAACAGATTCACCACCGCTCCAGTTGCTTGATTGTGCAGCTCCGCTGAGTACCCAACACATTGCCTGCGGTGCGCGAGAAAAACCGGCCCAGGTAGATACCCTCATTCAGAGAGCTGGTCGTTGGGAGGGAGGCCGGGAGCCAGGGGTATCCATGTAGCTGCCAGGAGTGCTGTAACCAAACGGTAGAGAAGCTGGCTGCCTCATTGAGGGTTGAGGGTTTGCCAGGGCCAACGAATCCAGCGGAAAGCGCTGGGCCTCTCTCTGCCGACAAATGCACTAGTTGAGAGTTGAGAAGTGATGTAGATCCCAGTGATGTATTTGGAGGTTAGCATCCCCAGTAACTGGTAAGTATCCATGGTTATCAGGGTTAGAAGCTACTAAGCTACCCTATAGGGTTTCTAAGCAAGTTATATCCCAGTTATCACCCCAGCTTCACATCCAGTTTTTGTCATTGCCAGTAGTTTCAAGCACCAGCAAACTCCAGTGCACCATCCATGCTACCAAGTTACCAAGGCCAAGGTAGCAATGATACCAGCTCTGAAACCAGCTTACTTGGTAATTCTTCAGGGATTCATGGGGGATTCTAGTGATTTTATATGGTGAATAGATGTTAATCGTGTTTTTTCAATGGTGAATTTTATCATTTCCGCAATTCCCCACGATTCGCAAGGCAGAGGAAGAATCAACAGCCGGTGGAAGGGGTCAATCCTCCGAAGTCCCCCATCCCGTCTTGACGTTTCATGACTTTTTGTGTTTGTATTTGTTGGTGATATTTGGTGATCATTGTTTATCATTCACCTCTACCATCAGCAATACGATGAACCTCAATTCAAGCTACTAGTTTGGGTAAGAATCAACAGATTAGAGTCGGTACTAACAATCAACAGCTTGGAAATGACATTCAACATGATGCAGTTGGCTTTACCAATCCTAACTCCAAGCTATTTAGATCATTGATCCAACCATTTAGATCATTGATCCAACCATTTAGATCATTGATCCAATTAGATGTTGTTCTTAGCTCACCAGATCCAAGCATTAGCAACCATCGAACCCAGGCGGCTTCGTCCAGTTCACCCAGCCGTGAGGCCAGTTCCCGCGGCGAACGACTGGCAGCTGCGCCTGTTCCATGCCTCTACTGCACCATCAGCCCTGATGCCCTCCACCAGGACCACCTCGAGAAATCAACAGCATCACCTTAAACCGTTGAAACATATGGTTGTGGGTCAGTTCACCCTTAGTCCCCATGGTTCCCCTATCAGTGACCATTGTTTTCCCTATGAAATTGTTGGTGAACTTGTCCCACATGAAATTGGTTGGTTCAAGCCTTTGACCCATGGCCATATGGGATCAACCACCTCTCATCGCTGAAACACTCTTCGGGTCTTGGCCAGTTCCACGACATGGCGAGCTGGGTCAATGTAAAGCTACCAACAAATGCGTAGTAGTTCACATCCCAAGAAATACTACAAAGTGGGACGCCAACCCCCAACCACTTTTAAGTTGGTTTATAACTAATCCAACTAGGTTTAACTACTAGTTATAGGGGTTAATAACCGCATTTGTTGGTAGGTCAACATTTGGGGTATGTTCAACTAATACCAAATACTAACTAATCTCTTCATTTGGGGGATGTTCACATTTGAGGTGCAGGGTACCCACAACCACATTTGGAGCAGCCCAGTGGGGATTACAGCAATTGATGTTGATTATCCGCACCCATTGGCGCACATGCCACGTGCCAACCCTACCAGCCACCCACCATGGTGGAAAACGCTTGATCTTCAGCAAGTTGAGACCATCTTTCGCAACATGAAAAAAGTGTGTCAATACGTAGGTTTCTTCCCGGCATGGATGATGATGATGATGATGATGATGATGATGATGATGATGATGATGATGATGACCATGATCGGGACCTCTTCAAATGAACCCCTCTTGGGGCAGGATCGTGTCAGCAATTCTAGAACACGGGTATCTAGCCCTAGTGCTTCCATGTTTAGCAACTTCAGTATTTGGGATGTTTGGATGTTTAACAGCCAGTAGTGACCCTTATAAGGAAAGACTAGAGGTGTGATCAAGTGGTCTTCCAAATTTTGCTGCTTAATCAGAGCTGTTTGGCAACCCACACCCTCTGGTTGATCACCCAGGCAATGCAAAATCCATGTGATTCCTGCACAAATCCCTTGCAATGGCTAGGAGTTTCCAGCCACCCAAGCGTAAAAGCCTTCACTGGTTGGCATGATAGCCCATGATTGATCATGTTTATGTGGCCACATATATAAAGGCTAGGTTGATCTATCAAAGGGTAAACAAAAACATTGAAAAGATTCTCAAACTGGCTGAGAAATGGGGTTAGTTTATCTGGTTGATGGTTTCAACCCCTATGACAAATATTAGCCGGTCAATCAAGCATTTGTCAATACTGGTGAAAATAAAAAGAGTTAAAGACCACCAACTACTCATCCATTTGACCTCACATCGAATCAATGATGCCTCACAAATCTGAGAGATTCTCGGCTCCAATACCAGGGATGTGTTGAAGGCTGATGGCCATCATGTAGTTCGTTGTTGACCATCAGTCTCTATTACTTGTTGACCATGAACCATAATCATCATCAATATCATCACAATCACTACTATATTGACCAGCTTCTTCATCAAGATCACATTCACATTTACCTCAGCAACTAACATCATTCACCAAACCATTGTTGTTCATTGTCAACCATTGTTAAACACCATCAGCCACCATTCACCAGCCCTCTGCCACGGCCACCATTGGGCCATCTGGCTGTCCAATGTTTTCACATATCACTATTAACCATCAACCAGATTTAACTACCTTCATATAATTTAGGAAACCATTTCTGATTGGTGGTGTTCACCATACCTGGTAGGGACCCCCCACTTTCTACTGTACTTTCCTCTGCTGGGGTCCCCACCTTCTGGCTGTCCAATGTTTTCACATTGAGTCCCAGTTCAGCGCCGTCCGCTTTTCGCAACGTCATGCTGAAAACCTGCGGTGCGCGGTGGCATCGCCGAGGTGTACGTGGGCCCGCGATGCCCGCACCAAGGATCCCAGGAATGGCTGGGAAATTGATCAACCCTGCACACTCAGTGATTGGTAGTCAAAACAAGGCTTTAAAATGACTGGTTGGTGGTTTCAACCCCTATGTCAACCAACCAACCCCTGGTTCATACTTGCGAAAATAGTTAATGCTTAAAACCACCAACCAGATGATATATCGACCTGAGAAACACCAAGTAATTGGTGGTCAAAACAAGGCTTTCCAAGGTTGATAGTTTTCCATCATATGAAAGAATGGTTGATAACCGTGGACCAGCCAAGAAGTTGGAAAAGGACATGTGCAACAAGAAAAACGACAACCGTCCCCAAGCACAAGTCATGATGAATCTCACTGTCGTGTAATTCCCTTCGTCTCTTTCTCAAGCACGCAAGCTTGTATGCATAGACAAATAAACAAATAGATTCTATAGATATACATCAACACATTCTGCAAAAACTCTATGTACAAAAATCTATGTGTATGCACATGTATACGTACAGGACACTCAACATAGTCTCGACCTTTAAAACTGTCAACATGATGAGCCGCTGCGAACCATTCTCAAAGGTCACCACTATCACTATTCATGGCTATCAATGTTCACTATCAAACACCGCCAAACATTACTATCACTATCCATGATTCATCACTAAGGTCCCTGACTATCCATGATTCATCACTAACATCATATAACTCTCAATGAATAAACCCCTGGTTGACTACTACGGGGTATGCTCCAAAAGCCTTGGTTTCCCATTAAAATGATCCCCCCAATTGGGTGTTTCTCAAAATAAAAGTAATCCCAAATCATCCATTTACTATAGTAGTAAGCTATCCATTCTTGAGGTTCCATATTTTGAGAAGCGCCCCATGAGTAAGCCTATGGTTAACCCTATCATGCTCACTAGCCTCCACTATTCTCAACCAACCATGGCAAAAAAAGACGACGCAGCGCCTGTGGTGGCCAGGCAGGGCTTCCAAGGGTGGCCTTCTGTGCTTCAGCCTGTGCCGGTGAATCACCAGCCATTGAGCTGCTTGAAGTGATGGTGGTTGGTGGTGAATTATGGTAGTTTGTGGTGGATTATGATGGGTTGTGGTGGATTATGGTGGTTTATAGTTTGTGGATTATCAGATTGATGACGGAGTGTTTTGGTTTATCGTGGATTGTGGTGGATTATGATGGATTGTTGCCATTTGTGGTGGATTGTGATGGTTTACCATGAATTATGGTGGATTATGGTTGTTTATTAGATAGTGATGGTTTATGAGTTTCTGGTAGATTAGCATGGTTTGTGAACTGCTGGATCTTCTCCTGATGGTGGAAGTGGTTGGTGGCTGGATTGTGCCAACTCTATGATTCGCAAACCCGCCCAACTCTATATAGAAACATATACACGACAGAATATACCAGCATGTACCAGCATGTGCATTTCCAGGCTTTTCCATGCAAGATGTTTTGGTGCCTACGCATGTCCAGTCTAGGCGAAAGAATATGTATCTCTCTCTCTATATATATATATATATATATTCATTTATTTATTTACTTATTTATCTATTTACTAGGCATTATTGTCGCATATTGTGGATTCTAGCAACATAATTGTCATACGCTTATCAACAATTACTGTATCACAGCCAATTCCATCTATTCGCCGCCATCGCCCAAGAAATATGTCCTCATCGTGCAGCGTACTTTTGCCCCCAGTACGAGAAGTCATTAAGCATATACCAGTTTTGCTTTGTTGATCATCTATGGAGACCTCATCTAGTCAACGACCATTATCGAACATTACTAGTAGCCATTCCTAATCACTATCAACCAACATTAGTCAGCTTCTACAATCATTAATAAAGCACCATTTGGATTCATTTGGTATATGGCAGTGGGTCAAAACCCCGTACCCCTGGTTCCCCTATCGTTCACCATTGGTTCTCTTCTTATTGGTTGGTCATTATAAGCCATTGATGGTTAATATTGACCCATAGCCATATCTCCAACATCATACCTCCTATTGTGCGTTGTGAAATATCTTACTAACCACTTCGAAGCGTTCTAACCACCAGGTGTCCGGCACCCATGTTTTTCGATGTCGGCGCCTCGTTTGCCAAAGTCTGTGCCAATGACAAGGGCGTAGGCGGCACGGACGGCCTCAGCTGCCCGTTGGGTTCAACGGATGGGGGTGGCTCGGGTGGTGGCTTCGTGACTTCATGGTGAGGTGATGCTCATGGTGAACTGATGAGGTCCTGGACAACTCATGCTTCGTCATGATCGTTGCCAAGCAGCTGTTTAGAACCAACAAATGGGTTGTTTAATGGGTTAAACAACTGTGGGTTTAAACCATTTAATAAAACCAACAGCTGTTTAATGGTTAATGTTGGTTTCTGATGATCGTATCTACCTGTTGGTTTCATGCCTATTTTCATTACTTTAGGGGGGGTTACACTAATCAGAAACCAACATTAACAAGGATAGCAACTGATGACTCGTGATTTAGGACCATTCATTCCGGTTGATGGTACAGGATCGACCATGAGCAAAACAAATCTGTATGTTGTGTGCAATGGATAGGTAGATAGATAAATAAGATAAGATCAGGTAATAAGATAAGATAAAACAAGATAAGTTAAGATAAGATTAAATAAGATAAAATAAGAAAAGATTAGATTGGATTAGATTGAATTAGATTGTTTAGATTTGATTAGAATAGATTCGACTAGATTAGAATAGATTAGATTAGAGGTATGTGCCAAGCCATCTTAAGCACATGCTGCTCGTTTCAAAGTCCCACGTAAAACATATGATAATTAGCATGTATACAGTATACACCCAAAAATGCATGTCTTCAAATTTGATATTCCTATATACTCGCTATCACAAAAGTGACACGTGACTGTCTGGGTCAAAATCACTTCCTACAAAAAATATGTGAACATCCAAAAAAAGGACTGACAAGCCGGCCAAACAGATTTTTCCGTGCACGGGTTCTACCGGCTGGTTGAAAAGAATATTCCCACTGGCTGGATTGAATATCACTGTTTCAATTCCCCGAGCAAGAATTGTAGAACCCTGTTTTCAAAAACACGCACAAAACCAATCGCACTCTGACCAACCGCATGCTTGATACTATTCATGGGAAATCCACAGATCCTTCAGAGCCCCATGCATATTTATGGAAAAAGCTTTATAGATCCCTTAATACTATTCATGGAAAAAAGCTCAACAATTTGATGGCAAAAAACTATTTCTTGCCATCTTAGGGGTGGTACTGCTGGATCACCCACCAGTCGTTTCTGCGTCCGTCTAACCCCGAAAGGTTGCGGCTTTCTCCCACCACTCTTCTGTCAAGGTGCAGTGGAGTGCTCAAAGCCTTTGCAATTCGGTGTTCACTCGGAATTGGTGGAGGTGAACCCATAGAAACGCAGGTGAAAACCACAACCATGAATTGGTAATATTAGATCCGCATTAACAAACCATCATTTGTTTGAACATAAATAGTTGGAGTTGTTGTCAAATACGGGAAGTTTATGGGTTTATGGTTTAGATCCATTGCTACATCAGGATTTGTTTCGTTTTGTGGATCTACCAGTCCTTGAAACACTCCAAATGCGGCTTTAAACGTTTAAGCACATCAATTGGTGCTGCTTTCTGTAGAGGGTAACAGGGGGTAGGTACAAAGATTCCTAGACGCGGCAACTAATACAAGAGTCGTCACTCACGGCAAAGCATGGCAAAGCTGTTCGATTGTCTTGTGGCTATCGGTCCATATTAACCAACCAATAATGGAGGATAATAACCAGCAATGGTTAATGATAGGGGAACCACTGGTGCAGGGTTTTGACCCAAGCCTTGTTGTGTCCGGTTGTCTTGTCTTGTTGTTATCGTTTCTAATTAATGATTCTTCATTATTTGATAAGATGCTGCCCCCCCAACCCCCGAGATTCCCAAATCCTGAGCGATTTCGACGGATTCGACTGTGGAAATGGAGCTTGTTGGGGAATTGACACACATACGGGTCTTTCTCCGAATAAGGGTACGTACCCCTAAATCATCGTTTATTAATCATTTCCAGGGATGAGCCAACCATTTTTGGGGTTCCCTATTTTGAGAATCTACCATAAGTGCATGATGAAGAAATGCACAAGCCTGAGCCATGGTCACCCAGGAATCATCATTGTGAGCACTTCTCCAGGCCGTGAGAACAGTGGCAAAACCGCCAGTTCCTTTCTAACGTTTATTAAAGAGTCTAGGCAAATCCTCCATGAGCTCAATCAGCATTGTCAATGCCCTGTGGTAAGACCTCCTGCCAGAAAGGAGAAATGGATAGGGCCATGTGGCAAAACAGAGCAAATCACAATGGTCCTTAATAAGGCTTATTAAGGTAATAAGAAATCAATAGGGGCCCATTGTAAAGATAGGGAAGGAGAAGTCAATAGGGCGATGCGGCAAGACTCAAACCAACATGGAGTGCAAAGGTTGGTGGGATGGATTCCAGGTGTTCCTGTGCTAGTTAGCTATCATTTGTGTGGCCGCAATCGAGCCTGAAACGAAATTCATTGGGTTTTGAATGCGTTTTTATTCAATATTTTGTCATTAAAACTATGATAAGAAATGATAAACAAAAAATGGTTAATGATGCCAAAGTATCAAAACTGGTGGTTTAACCATCATTAACCATCATCAATCCCACGGGTGTTTCTCAAGTGATAGGGGACCCCCTAAATCATAAACTCTGAACCATTTATAGGTAATAAACCAAAACAATGGTTTCTCAAAATAGGAACGCCCCCACTTATCATCCAATATTATTACATTATAATATCTGTAGTAATTACGGTCATAAACCAAACTAAACCCACCCTTTTTGGGTACCCCGGTGACTGAGAAACCACCAGAAACGGTGAGTTTTGGCTGTCGGATGATCCGAGGTGGTCGTGCCCCGGTGCCCTGCACTGCCTCCGCCAACGAAAGAGGCGCCGCGGAGGCCAAGGGCCTCGGCATCCATATATGGTGGTTTCGACCTAGCCATAGGGAACCCCCAAGTTATGCTTGGTTTATTACCAATGAAAATGGTTAAGAGAGAATATGTAGAAGATATTAATGATTGAATGTTTATAAGATTTGTTTGTTCAGATATAAGATGTATGTATACATATGCATACTGGGATCTAGTGTATATATATATAAAGGAAAATATGTTCCATATAAACTATCTTTTGTAGTTTAAAAAAAGTTTAGATATGTGATGGTTTCTTAAAATGAGGGTATCCCAAAAATGGCTCGTTTATTCTGATAATTCATTCATAAACTGGATGATTTGGGGGCACCCCGATTTTGAGAAACACGCATATGATGGTTTCTTAAAATGGGGGTACTCCCAACATGATCGTTTCGTTACTCTAAATATATAGTTCATATTGTATGCTTTGGGGGGGTCCCCTACCTTGAGAAACCACCATATGTGCCAAATATTGAACTATGTTGATACTTTACCATGTGATGTAAATGAAATCATATCATATCATGTTATATTATGTCATGTATTGGCTTATACTATGTCAAAGCATATACTGTAATATTATGTGTTACATCATATATAATTCACTAAGTTGCATCATATATATATATATATATAAATATATACATCATTTTGTTTATCATGTGATTTAAGAATATTATTTGGTATTATAGCATATTGTATGATATTAAATCATTTCATATTATATCATATCACATATTGTATTACATTATATCAAAGTATATCATATCATATTGTATCAAATTACAGTGTGTTATATCATGATGTATCGTGTTGTACTGTATTGTATTGTATTGTGTTAAATGATATTACACCATGCATTTACATATATTTTAACGCATATGGGGATATAAGCAACAAATCTAGTTCAAATGTAGGGGTGTTCGTCCCATTGGTGTTGGATGAGAGAATAGAACCATCATGGAACGCACATGCTGATACACCCTCACCTGTCATGTGCAAACACATGCGTAATGTTTTGTGCATGTGTCTATCTGTATGTTCATGTATGTTCGCACAAGAGCGTATATATATATATATATATATATATATATGTGATTCTTGTTTTTTGGCGGGTTGCCCCAGCTGGTTTTATATTCCTGAGCCGCAGGCGCAGAAAGGGCTGGGAAGGCCGGAACCTGCGAATGAGTCGAAGTTGAGGTGATGGAGAGGTGAAGCTGGTTGGGTATGTGCCAAGCCACAGGGTGACCATTATAACCAGGTGAACCAATGCCTATAAGGTAGCTGAACCAACCCCGTTACGAAACCATGCTTGCTGGTTGCGATCTCTTGCTAGTGAATTGCTGTTTGGTTTATTGCTTGATTGCTGGTTGATTGCTGGTTGATTGTTGGTGGATTGTTGGTTGATAGTTCATTGATTCTGGCTATCGCAATTTTGTGCCGATTGCTGGCTATGGGTCGAAACCCTGTACCTCTGGTTCCCCCACTATTAACCATTGTTTTCCTTATTGTTGGTTAGTATCCCTCATCATTAGTTGGTCAATATTGACCCATACCCTGCTGAATCTTGTTGTTTCTTGCTGCTCAATTGTTGGTCACAGGTGAAATAGGAGGATTGGTCACAAGTTGGGGTTAACCGTTTTAACCTGCAGAGATGTCACTTGGAGTACGAACTTTGGCCAACCTGGGGGACTGCCAAGCTGGACTTAATAAACTAATATTCATATGGTGGTTTCTCAAGCCAATTAGGGGCACCCCCAGTTGTCATCCTTTCTATCAGCCATTGATAGCGATAAGCCATCCATAACTTTGGGGTTCCCTATGTTGAGAAACAGCCATGTGGTGTTGTCGATAACGGTTTTGAGAAAGGCTTGGAAGGTCTCACTGAGACAGTATTGGCTTCACACAAACCATTGATCATAATCCACTACCACCGACCCTTATTCATCATCACCACAGGCGACCATCTTGAGAAAAAAACAACAAACAAATATCCCATCTCCTCTACCTGATGATGCACCCCGCCTTGCCCAAGCCCGAGCTATGACCGTTGATAATGATATGATAGCGTTGTAACATAGCTCATCATCATTGGCAATCATAAATATACCTGAATGATACCTAGCCAAGTCATGTAAATGCATAGCAATGCTCCTATCTTTGTAACCGTAACTACCAAAATGAAGTGATGATATTCATGTAAGCATTGGCAAAGACATCACCTTGGGTCGCAAATCGCTCACGTCACCCACCGACCCGGGTCCCCATTTCCGAAGGCCGCAGCAGCCACTGACTTCCCAGGGCTTAGAGGTAGGCTGATACATAGTGATCTATCCGAATGTATGTCTGTCTACCTATCCATGTATCAAAAATATGAGTATTCAAATGGATATATTTACATCATGATTATCTATAGTATATATATATATATATATATATAGTTACTGTACAGCTATACTTCCATCATGATGATCTATAGTATAGACCATGCATGGACGCATTTAACCACATTCACAGGTGTACGTAGGACATGCACCATCACGAGTTTACAACTCTAGATCAATGAAAGAGTCTTTGAATAGGTGTGTAAATCTAGAGTATATTAATGATTTAATGTTCGTTTCTGATTAGTGTAATCCCCCCTAAAGTAATGAAAATAGATGAAACCAACAGGTAGATACTAATCAGAAACCAACATTAATGTGTATGATTCAATGCACATATAGGGGCTGCTTGCTGCCAGTGACTCAATCATTACATCAGTTAGAGAGTCTGGAGAGAATGGTAATGATTGAGTCACTGAATCATATAGTAATGGTTTCAATAGTTATTACCAGTTATAGAGAGTCCAAATGGTACGAATGGATCAATAGTTTCAATACTAGGGTTCACGGCTGGATCCGAGGACTCAAGGACTCGTCTTGTCCCAAAGGTTGCCGATGCTTAAAGGTGATGTACCTTTTGGAGCTCTGATGCTTTTCAGGGCAAAGTCTCAACCATCATAAGAATTAATGCCTCTTAAGAGTTGACAAATGTTCTCACAGCTGTAAATGTATGCTGGTTGGTGGTGTCATTCCCTATGAAAAATATCAGTCAACCAAGCATTTGTCAATCGTTACGAGGGAAAAAATGGCAATCAAACCGCCAATCAGATACAATGCCAACATAAGGATCAACTCAAGCTCCTGATCAAGTAATTGATCAAGTCACATCTGTTGATCAACCCCCGATCAGATACATTTTCTTGTGATTAGTGTCTTCTATCAAGTCAACACCTCCTGATCAACACCTGCTCCCCGATCTCCCGCCTCTGGCGACGTAGTTGCCTGACGCGTCAAGGCAGAACATCTCTTCAGTCGTTGGCAGCGATGATAGTGGTTGCAATAGTCCGAGATACTTCACCAAGAACTAGAGCATCACCCACTTCATACTGCAGGTATATTGCAATGCCCAACCATCGGCATTTGAGACTATAGCCTCCTGGAACTAACATGAACCCGAAAGGATCCGAAAGGTAGAATGAACCTACCTCTTCGCCTCTTCCCCTAGGTTTGTAGGCAACCATCAACAGAATTCATCAAGTGGATTTATCGCAACCCCAAAACTGCAAATCACCAAGCTCTTATACAATCATGTCAGAAGCGCTTAGATTTTGTTGTTCCACATTCTCAACTTGGTTGAAACACAGGATGTCAAACGCCATTGCTACTCATCTGCTCCTCAGGAACCAAAGAAATGCCCAGGATGCTTGTCCCACCTAGCAAGTCATAACCACGCTGAGAGGTCCTGGTGAAGATTGATCAATTCGTCCAACTCATGCGATGCTAGCCATTGATCGACAAGAAAATGGGAGTTCCGCAAGTCATAGGGCTTCACAGGGGTGACCCCAAAGTTATGGTTGATATATTTCTATAAATGGGCGGTTCTCAAAATAGGGGACCCCAAAATGGTTGATTTATCACTATAAATGACTATTAAAGGATGACTTGGGGGTACCCCTATTTTGAGAAACACCCAAATGGGTAATATCACTGATGATTTTGGGGATCCCTATTTGGACATGTTTCAGCCGCGTCCCACCACAGTGGAAACATCTTCATCTTTTGCAGCATCCTTTAGTGTCCCCATCAGCAAGCGGCTGGTTCATATCACTCTTGTAGCATTGGTTGGTTTATTGGTTGATTAATTACTTGGTTGGTTTATTGGTTGGTTGATTAGTTGGTTGGTTTATTGGCTGGTTAATTAGTTGGTTGGTTTATTGGCTGGTTGATTAGTTGGTTGGTTTATTGGCTGGTTGATTCTTCATAGTTACTAGGGAAAAAAAAAAAATTTTAAAACCCACCAACCAATCTAACCAGCAAGCGGCTGTTGTTAATTGTATCCCTAGCTTAGCAATGACTAATCATGCTAGTTATTAACCACTATCTGGTTGGTCGTTGAGCCACCCCTATCAAAAATATGCTTACGCTTGTCAACCAGCCAACCCTGGAAGAATACATTTGAGAAAGTTGAAAATGTCAATCAAACCATCAACCACTAGTTGTTCAACCATTGTCAGTGATCATATATCCCCCAATTACTTGGTGGCTTATAGATCCCTTGCTAAAAATATATCTTTAGTGGTTATATGGTAAATCAATCATATCCCAAAAACACTAAAAACCAAAGTCAGTGATCATATATCCCCTAATTACTATTAACCACCACCATGGTCCGTGGTGGTCGAACAATACTGGGTTAAGGGAACCCAACCATGGTCCCGCGACCTCTCCCATGGCATCTGGAGCTGGTGTGCCCTCCGACCTTGGGATGTGCGAGCCCCACAAAACCCGCCGTTGTGAGGCACCTCCATTACTTCGAAAGCACGGTGCCACGGGTGGTTCAGCGAAATATTCTCCAACTGTGGTGCCCTTGTACCTATATGATGTACGCATCTATATGTACTGATGTACGCATTGACGTATGTACCTTGTGCTGTTTTTTAAATTTTCTTTTGAGATGTCTGATGAATTCAAATCAGCAACAAATTCCACTCCGTCGGAACAAACTGCCCCTGGCTTCGTAATGCGGGCGGATAGCTGCAAGCATATCTTTTTCATACCAACTGGTGCCTTCCCATTTGCATCTTGGCCTGGCTTTTCTTCGTGGTAGCTATTCTTCAGCAATCATTGTGCTAGATCCGATGTGGCCAAGTTCTACAATCCCATGAAAGCAATCCATTGTTGATCATTATTATTGGTGATTTCCTTATGGTCAACACTAACCAGCTCACGGACCAGTCGTAGGAAGCATCATGAACCATTTATCTTCAGCATCATACATCACAATTGTAACATCTAGGTATATGTGCATATCAAGCTTTTTTTGGAAATCATCAAGCACTGTAAACCACCCTAGTCACCAGATTTATCATCATTAACCATGTTTATCATTAACAATCATTTAGCCATCATTTCCCCCATCATTTCGGAATAATTTGAAAATACATACAACCATCATGTGAAAATCATTTCGCAATCCTCGTTCATAACTCAACCATTAACCAGCTACTTACCATCATTGGCCCATTTAACCACAATTCCATCATCATTCACCATTGGTTTCTCAAAATATGGGTACCCCTGAATCATCCTTTGTAAACCATTTATACTAATAAACCAACCATTTTTTGGGTCCCCTATTTTGAGAAACACCCATATTTGACCATCATCCAACCATCATATTTTCGCCATGAACTGCGCCCTCAGCAGCTCAACGGGAGCCCCACTGCGTGGTCCGTTGTGGAGTCGTGGTCACGCTGCCCGCTGCTGTGGTGGGAGGTGAGGAATAGCCTCCTGGCGGTTCCCAGTGACTTTCTGCAAGGAAGTGGACAAATTGAAGTGGGACTTTGTCCACTTAGTTAATGGCATGATCAATCTATAGTTGGTTTGATGATCATGCCATATCCTTAAGTTATAAGTGGATGATGATGATGACCATGCCATCAAGTAAGTGGCGAGTGGCTATACTTTGTAATTGGTTAGTGATGATGGTTGAATAATTGGATGATAATGGTTTGAACTATACTAGGTAAGTGGCTACTAACCGTGCTTAGTAACCTATGTATCAATGGTCTAACCCACTTAGGGCAGTTACGGTGAGTAGCTATACTTTGTAATTGGTTAGTGATTATGGTTGAATAATTGGATGATAATGGATGGAACTATACTTAGTTAATGGTTAACAACCATGCTTAGTAACCTATGTATCAATGGTCTAATCCACTTAGGGTAGTTGCAATCGCCATGGTTACTAACCAGTCACTAAGTGGGATGATCATCTACGTAGCCCACTGAAGTTATCAGTATGGGAAGTCATCAGTACTTATGGGACCTTATAAGTTGACCGATTGAGTTTAAAGGTATTGGGAAGGTACCAACCAGTGGCCCATGGTGGTCCATAGTTCGACCACTGATAGCTAGTTGACAGATTTAAGCCTTCTGGTCTATAATGGTTAATTAACGGTGGCTGATGTTTAGTGCTAATCACTGATACCTGATTTAAGGCTAATTTCGTCTAGGAATCGTGAATGATGGTTGATATTGGCTACTGGTGGAATGATCACCACCATGAGATCGGTCAAATGAGAGCTCCTGGCCGTACATCTGTGCGTATGCACATGCATTTATATGACTTAATACTGTATGTATAATACATGTATGATGGGCAATAACCATCCAATAGCCATCCAATAGCCTACAATTCTTCGGGCAACAGCACCAACAGCACCAACAGCACCAAAGAAGTTATATAGTTATCCCAGGCATCACTGCGGTGCCACAGCCCCAGGGTTCCCCCTCCTCCCGGCTTTTCCAGGCCCAGCTGTGACAAGTGCGACGCCATCTTGGTGAGAACCTCAGAGTGGCGACGGTGGGTTGATCACCTGTGGGATCACCGGTTCAGGAGCTACCTGTGGAGAATAAGATGAACCAACAACAATGATGCTTCAGGTTGGTTCGTAACCAACAAGAACTAGTTGGTTCATGATACATAATAATTACAAATGCTTCATAAGCAACAATCATCCGGAAACTTTGACCAACCAAGGCAACCAACCACGGTAACCAGCTAGAACCAACAACTACTGTAAGAAGTAGGTGACCAGCAAGGGCCAACAAATATCAACATGTTTGTCAATGCTGCAAAGTGGGTATCCAAGTGGGTATCCAGCAGTGGCCTAGAACCATCAACCAATTCAAGGCCACAAGTAGACGAAGCCCAGGAGTAGGATTGCTACAACATACAACAACCACTGCGTGGGTAGGTTGATAATGTCTAGAGAATCATTGGGACATAGCTGAGTAGTTTTAGGTGATTCGTTACAACGATAAAGGCCAATAGCCAAGCCTGTCCATGCTTGATTCTAGGTTGATCAATGATGAGAAGGGTCGAAGCTTCATAGTGGTCCACCATACACTTGCGGCTGATAATATTCAAAATGTTCTGAAATCAAGCAAGCTACTGTATACAACACACTCACACGTCTAAGGAATGGACAGAAACGTAGTCGCTCCATACCTACAACCATGGGTTTTATGGGTTTGGGCATGGTGACTACACCTGTGTGTAAAAACCATGTTTTATTTACGCTTGTGCTGCAGGTGATGCTTTGCAGATTCATGATCTTCGTAAGCTGTTGGACCAAGCTGCAGACACATAACGGTTGAAGTGGGAAACCAATGATGACCCATCTGTATCAAGTTCATTATCAACAAAGGAGGGTTACCCAGAAACCAGCAACTATTGATTTGCAATCATC
Source organism: Symbiodinium kawagutii (assembly GCA_009767595.1). Lineage (NCBI taxonomy): Eukaryota > Dinophyceae > Suessiales > Symbiodiniaceae > Symbiodinium > Symbiodinium kawagutii. The sequence goes on along the minus strand of VSDK01003621.1, from coordinate 121,450 downwards.
ACGACTTTGAGGGAACAGAAAATGACTGCAAATAAATTTGATTGCATATGATGACGATGGAGATTGATTGATTTCAGGGGTATCACTGCCACTTCACTTGTCCTTTCGTTCTTAGATATAGCTAAAGTTAAATTGCTGAATTACTAAACCTCTTACAACTTTCGGGGCCCCAGCTCATAGTTCACGATCGGGACCACTCCCTATTTACAAGATAGCAAGAGTAGAACCGTCTATAGCAACCCCGAAGCACCCAAGGGCTTTTGTTAACACCACTGTCTAAATCTCCATAATGGAATCATATCGCTGGAGATTTATAGAGCTCGCATCATCATCCAGGTTGCTGAAGACATCATGATCTAACAATGCTGTCCTTGCGGCATACGCCAACGTGTTTGTTTTTGCTGTTGGCACTCCCAAGTGACCTCTGCCCAGTGAGTTGGCTGCCAAGCTGCCTGCTTCAGGGTTTGGTTCTCACGCTCTAAAACTTCCTGCTGCTCTTTGCACCTAGGTCCGTTTGCCAGAAGAACTGGGGATAAATAGGCGAGATGGCGATACATATTTGGAGTTCACCCCAGTTATGCCCACGATGCTTTCTGTGTTGGAAAGACAAAAGTAGATTTGCTGCCACATCCGTATGTACATGTAAGTGCCGCATCTGTCCATCCATACAAAAGCTGGGCCCAATTTTCTGTAGTCAAAAGGGCCAAACAATGCCAAACAGCAAACGGCGAGGAATGATAACCGTGCAGGAACAAGAACAAGAACAAAGGAGACTCTATTGACACCTGGTGCCTCCAGTTGGTTGATGGTGCTTCCTACAAATGATAATTTATTGCGATAATCCTAACAACACATCAGTCAGCAACTAAAACAACCTATTAACCAGGGATTCGGACATTTTTAGCCTGTGTCTCGCGATGCAGGGTGCCTCCATGAGCAACCAACATATGACAAAGCAAGCAACAAACGTAGCAAGCAAGCCAACAGCTCCAACCCCCGCAGAGAGGCATCTATTTCACCATCATATGTCCGACGCGAACGACTGCTTAAGTCTCTTACGACCATGGTGTCGCGAAGCGAATGACACCAAGCGATTGCTGTGAGGTCAATGACCCCTTGACCCCATGTCGCAACAAATCGTCGGATAAGCGACACCAACATCCATGGCTACGGCCCCAGTTGTCGCCCAGGAGCTGTTGGATTTGTGTCATAAGCTGCTCGGTCTTTTCTTGCTGCTTCTGATGGACCTGTGCGACGCCAGCGGAGTTGTGGAACCCACCGGTGGTGAACCAGTGACTCATGTGGCCCCTGAACCCATCGGTGAGTTTCAGTGAGGTTGTGACACTCTTTGCTGAAAACTGGGCTTGGGATGATGACCGCCATTTGGCTGCGGGTCAAAACCCTGTACCCCTTGGTTCCCCCATCATTAACCATTGTTTTCCCTATTATTGTTGGTGATTGTCCCCCATAAGTTGGTTTGTCATTATTGACCCAGAGCAATTTTTTGATGATACTCAGTCTTGATCCATACCCAAAACTGTTGGTTTGATTTTCATCAGCCTTGTTCGACTTAGAAGTAGCTATTACTTGTGGAGACATGGACCAACCGACAAGTAGTGGCATCATGGTTGGACATTGCTTGTTTATAATGTTGTGTATGTTCTAAACTCATTTTACATATGTATATATATAATATTATTATACATTGATATATTGATATAATCGCGGTATATACATATCCGCATGTCCATGACAGTCGAGTCCCCTCATAGTCTGCCCGTCCACGTTACGAAAAATCGTTGCCTACCCAGCTGATATGGTCAACCAGGCCAGGCCAGGCTGATATGACTTGTTAGTTTCTGGTTGGTGGTTGCACCACACCTATGAACAATATTAGGGTGTTTCTCGGAAAAGGGGAGGTCCAAAATAGATCAAAATCGTAGGTTTACTGCTACAAATGGTTAATGGGGGATGATTTGGGGATACCCTATTTTGAGAAACACCTATATCATGGTTGTATTCAGCCTCAACCCCTATGAACACCAACCACCAGAGAGCAACTGATTGTAACCAAGTTGCAACCTTCGAAAAATATGTGTAACCAATCAACCCCTATAAACCAACCAGAGAGTAACTGACCGGACTGTATGGTGGTTGGACCACCCGTATGAGAAATACTAGGGAACTGACCAACCAACCAGAGAGTAACTGACCAAACAAATAGTAGGTAGGCGAACTGACCAACCGACTATTAGTCCACGAGCCAACCATTTGTTCATACCGGGGACAATAAAACAAAATCACCAGCCAGCTCTGCTAAAGTATCCAAGCAGTGAAAATTACTCAATTGGTGGCATGATCAGCAGTCACTGGTGGATTGTAATCATACCAGTGAGTGAAAAACCTGTTAGTGTTCTGCTTGCGCAAAATACATCGAAGTAACAGCCGGCGACTGGCACCTGAATGGTTGGCTGGGATTGAGAATGTCACCAATCGACATGGTGTGTGTGTGTGTACCGTAGTTTCTCTTGTGCCAGGGGGGCATAAAAGGACACCGAATGAGAATCAGCGTCCCGGCAGAACCCGGCCACACAAGCATGATACAGCAACATCAAAGAATTTAGCAGCTGGCTGTTTACACCTAACTGAGAATGTCTCTATTGTTGTTTGCCCAGTGATGCAAATCCCCGGAACGACATATACAAAAGAAGATAAATATCTGTCATAAGCCTTCATTCACCAGTACCAATAATCATCAACTAACAATTACTAATCAACAAGCATCAAACATCGACACAGATTCTCAACTACCAAGCATTATCACTTACCAAGCATTCCATATCACCCACTACCAATTGTAATTACCATATATATTGTTCACCATCGTTGATGATCATCATCAACCATATTGTCCAAAGCCATGGTGCGCAGCCCAGAAATGGCTGGTTCCCCTGTCAATAATTGCTGTGAACTTGGATGGCCGGTGGGTACCACCATTGATGGACAAACCCATATGGGTGTTTCTTAAAATTGGGAACCCCAAAGTTATGGTTGGTTTATTACTATAAGCCACTAGTAGTGGATGACTTGGGGGTACCCCTATTCTAAGAAACCCCCATATAGATGTTTGACCATTAATTGTTGGTCATTATCCCCTACAGTATTGTCGACCATACTTGTAACCAGTACAAGCCATGATGAAACCACCATTCATGGACAAACCCACATCAAGCACATAGCTGGTATATCCCCCATGGTTGTTGGCTTTCATCCCCTATGATTCACCATGACTACCCACTGTAAAACCACCATATCAAGCATCGTAAACTTATGATTGTTGGTTATTATCCTAGCATCAACCATCAACGAGCTAGTCATCCACATATCAAGCATCTCAGGCATATCACTAGCATATCAAGCATTACTCATCCACCATTGCTGGGACAGCAGAACGCTGTCAAATCACGAGGCGGCGCCTGCGCTAGCATTTGCCGACCCTTGGCCCAAATTTCCTCCATCTTTTCAGCCACCTGCATTGGCAAGCGGTTTTCCAGCCATGCTGACGCTGGCCGTGTTGCACGATGGTGGTCCATGGTTGATGAAGAATAACGGCTAGATGATGGCTGCGGCATAATGGAACGTAAATTTGTTAATGACTTGATCATGGCTATCTGCCTTAGTCATGATTATCCAGTACTACTGGTTGCCTGTCAAATATGATGTTGGTGGCGTTTAGCCAATTACTAGACGTTCTGAACCACGGCTAATTGTTGATCGTGGTTTACAACCATTTAATGGTTCGTCATTCCGAATCATCCAATGGTAACCACTTCTAGGAACAAAGCAAACCTTTCTTTGGGGGTCCCAATTTGGCTGTGGGTCAAAACCCTGTACCCTTGGTTCCCATCATTAATCATTGTTTTCCCTATTATTGTTGGTTATTATCCACCATTAGTTGGTTGATTAATATTGACCCATAGCCATTTAAAGAACCGAATCATCCAATAGTAACCAATTATAGGATTTTGGGGGTTCAAAATTTAAAGAACCACCACCATTATGGTGTCGGCCGCGGCCTTCGTCTCGATATCTCTGAGCACCGCGTCGCGAACCACCTGCTGGATGTGCTCCCATGTCGCCAGCAGAAGTGCCAGCACAGCCCACAGAAGGCTTGGTCAATGGGTTGCATTGATGTTATACTGACCAAGAAAACTGATGTACTAAATGATGATGTAGAAAAATAACTTGATACATTGATTTGAATGTTGAAAAGCATAATCAGTGAAAATTGCATTGATGTATTTATAACTTGATACATTGATGATGTACTAAATCAGTTGAAAAATGATAAAGGATTGCATTTTTTAGCCACACAAAAACTTCCTACATCTATAGAGGTCAAGCGACTGAAATGTAAAGGCAGGGAAAAACCTTCTTTGCAGGGGAACAAAAGCCCGCCTAGGCGCTTAGTTTGTGTAGCTTTGCAGCCCCTCACACGATCGGGTCCTCATTCGAAGCTAGAATTATCCACTAAGAATCAACCCGCCACTGCCGAGAAACTGCAAAGAGTTTTGACCTTTTCTTCGCAACAAGTTATCGATGTTAGTAACCATGGTCAACCATGCTCTTGTATCAACCAGTTGACCAAATTGTTGGAGTGATAATCATTACTGGCTGGTGGTTCAATTACCCCTTTAAAAACATATTCAACCAACCATGTGTCAATAATTATTAGGGAAATAAAAAATGTGTAAAGCCACCAACTAGTAAATGTTTAATCAACCATTATTGTTCGTATTCATTCCCCGCTATTAATCAGTAACCCATTGTTGGCGGGAATCATTCACCAGTACTTGCTTAACCATTAACAATAATGGGGAGTCTAATTATTGTTTACACCAACATTAAAGAACCCAAGTGTTGGCGTTAATTAATCATTATCACCCAACCAGTTGGACTGAACTAATTTCAACCAAACTGGCAACCAGCCCACGTTGTGAAGAGAAACATCTCCCGAATATCATGGGCACAGAACGTAACGACCTGTTCCAGCATTGTGCGATGTGCGAAACAAAAACGATACTTATAATTGTTGATTGATCTTTGTTTTTTGTTATTGATCTGATGATTTTTTACTGATCTTTGATGGTTTTTGATGGTGATTCACTCGAGATCATCTTTTTGACGATTATTGATGGCTGATTTTTTATGGTGACCCAAAATGAACATGTAGAAACATGCAGAAGTTCAACACTGTCAGCCGCTACCCACTGGGACAACAGCCACTCCAAGGCTCCAGTGTGAAAGTTATATCATTGGTAGCTGCACCCTCGGGTAATCTAACATGGCAATGGAAAAGCCACTATTTTCAAGGAAAACCCTGAGAAAACATCCATTCATGCTGGACTTTCCATTGCTATGTTAGATTCCCCGAGGGTACATAGAATCTACACATGGTGGATGTTGACACTCCGATGTTAGATTGCCAGAGCAATTGATAAGGATTGGTGTGTTTGAATCCTGTCGACTTTTCAAAAACATGATAACTCTTTCATGATGCTGGTACTGTACGATGCAATCCAAAGGCAGTTGCGGTAAGCCTATTCTGCACAGTAAACCTGCTTCACGTCATGTGATGCTTCGTTCTACTAAGTTGGCGAAGAATCCCCCAGTTCCCCTAGTCAAACAACAACTACCATTGAGTGACCAGGCTTTCCGATGATTTCCATCGGCCAGTCCGCAGGCTTAGAGCGGCTTAGATGAAAGGCCACTCTATGGTGATGTTTATGACCGATAAGGCCTTCAAGAAGAACTACTAACCCACTTGTAGTATGACCCCAAGCCGTTATAGCCCTACAATTTGGGTTACTTCCCACTGTCTATTCCTGTTCCTACAATGGCCTAGCAATGAATATTACCGTTGAAGAGACAACACCAAATGTCACCAGATGTGGGAAAAGTCCCAACCACTGAACTGCTCGTCAGACATAGGTCAAAAAACATTGAACAAAATGATAAAACTGTTGCTGTTGCACTACTGATCTACTCCCTTTCTAATGGTACTTGCCTATGGGCCATCTTGATGTCTTGTTTCTTCCTAAGACTTCAGAAAAAGGTATCAATGGAGCATCTGGATAGACACCCACAAAATGATCATAACTAACCAACACAGAAGTGTAGGATAAACATCCAACCCTCCAGGCCATCTTTCCTGCCTCGTGCGTTGGTGGTCCCTGAAGGTCAAGGCAGCAGCTGTTGTCTTTATCCGGCATGGTCGAAAAGCTGGTTATGACTGGTTGGTGGTTGAACCACACCTGTGAAACAAATTAGTCAACCAACCATTTGTTGATAATTACGAAGCATAATAAAAAAACAAAACCACCGACCAAATAAGTGTGTAACCATCGTGCACAGCCTTACAGATTGTAGTCAAAAGAAACTGATGGTTCATGCTGCACATCCCCAGCTGGTGCAACAAGCTGATGGTGGATGATAGTTCATCATGGATCATAATTTGGGGATTCGCAGCCTTCATAAGGCTACCGGCGAATATGGGGTGCGGGGTTATTCATAGTGATCTCCGATGAGATGTGGGTCGCCCGGGCCCGTGTACCCCTGGCTCTTCACATCCCACTGTTGGGGCCCGGGTTCACTACCATCTTTTGGCTGGTGCTTTGACCCAGGCCGCCATGATCCAAGCCCATAGCCCATCATGAACAAGACTAGCCAATTCCAATAGACATAGCTACAACAGTGATATCCAACTGCTGTAGCTATTCATGTGACCATTCTTAATAGGCATGAATATACTTCATATTCAAATCAATTACGACCCACAAATCTTCTGACTATTCATACGAAATGCAAATAATACACCATAATTAGTAACAAGCAACAAACATCCGCAGTAATTCATACATCTTCATATGTATCATGTAAAACTTCTTGATGCTTCAACCAACCCTCTGAAAAATATTGCTAAATCAATTACAACCACTTCTCCTTTTCACCCTTCCGCCTGCTCTCCACGGGGTCGGTGCGGATGAAATCAACTAACCATCCCAAATACAGCTGGGAATGGGTCAAGCAACAACTAGTTGATGTTTAATTGGTTAATTGGGTAAAATCAGCCACCAACAGCAATTGGTTAACCAACCATCATGTCCCAAAAATGTCAATGAAACAACCAACTAGTATATAGTTGTTTAACCCCTATGATTGCTGTTGGTTATTTTTCCCCTATTCTTAACTGTCAACTATTCATCCCATATTGACAATGTTTCAAAAACACCAACCAGCACGTTGGTTATCTCCGGATATCCCCCACGATTAATCCAGATGTTGAACCATAGTTGCAGAAAATCAGCTGGTTCCCCTATCTTAAAAACACAAACTAGTTGATTATCAGTTCACTATGAGTTTGTTATTAACGAGCCTTAATCATTATTCATCATAGTGAGTTGGTTAGTTAGCGAGTTCATTACTTAGCTAGTTACTTACTTAGCTTGGTGAGTTAGTTACTTTGTGAGTTTAGTTAGCTATATGGGTGTTTCTCAAAATATGGGTCCCCCAAAAACATCCTTTACATCAACCATTTATACTCATATATAAACCAACCATTTTTGGGGGTCCCCAATTTTGATAAACCACCATGTGTTGCCAAATAGTGTTTCGAGCGATGCTGCTTAATCATTGATGTGCAACCCACATCCTCGATGACCCAGGCAATGGAAAATCTATATGATTCCTGGTCAAATCCATTGCAATTGGTTAGTTAGCTAGTTAGCTAGTTAGTTTAGTTTGGCCATATGGGTGTTTCTTAAAATAGGGGATCCCAAAGTTATGATTGGTTTATTGCTAGTTACAAGTATCTAATTAGGCACTTAGTTATTAGAGCTAGATTAGTTTGTCAGTCAGTTAGTTTGTCAGTCAGTTAGTTAGTCAGTTAGCTAGCTAGTCAGTCAGTTAGTCAGTTAGTCAGTGAGTTAGTTTGTTAGTTAGTCAGTGAGTTAGTTTCTCAGTTAATTAGTCAGTTCCTTAGTCACTTCGTCAGTGCACCAGGCCTCGACCCCGACACGTTGGTTGGCCACCCGGCAGCGGGCCGCTCCTGATCGCTCAGACCAGGCGGAGCTGGCATCGGCCTCCGAGGCGCGTTTCACTCAACCGGGGTGGTCATAGTACCATGGCACCGTACTAGCGAGAATAATGGTCAATAATGGCAAGTAATGGTTAAGCCACCCCTATGACATGGTAAATAATGGTAAGTAATGGTTAAACCACCCCTATGAAATGGTTAATAATGGTAAGTAATGGTTAAACCTAGGGGTTGGTGGTTGAACCACCAATGGTTGGTTAACTAGTGGTTGATAATGGTTATATATGGTTATATATGGTAATAGTGCTTGATAATGATCATCATCAGGTTGGTGGTTGAACCAGCCCTATGAAATGGTTACTGTAATGGTGTGTAATAGTTGATATAATGATTATAATAGCTGATAATGAAATAAGCACAACTGGTTGGTGGTTGAACCGCCCCTATGAAAAATATTGGTCAACCAAAAGCATTTTGAAAGAATAGGGAAATCAAAGACTTGTTTTAGAACCAGCCAGATATGGTAAAGATAGGAATATCGAACAACACATAGTTCATGGTTGATAAATGCTTAGTTGATAGATGCATAGTTGATTTTTGGACATCAAAACGGTTTATAGTTTTTTGACAACAAAATGGTTCACAAATGGTTGATAGATGTTGATGCAGAATCAATGATTAACAAATGGCACTGAAAGCAGATATCACATGGGTAAAAAAAAGAATATCAACCAAGGTAGGGATATCCGATCTTTGATACACAATCAAAAATGCAACGTTCGGGATGCCGACCAGGTTGGACCTGTTCATGGGAATCTGAATCAACAAAAATAGGCGTATCACATGAAAGGATGGCAAAATCATATCAAGGATATATTGTTAGTATTTATGAATCGACAAAATATGGAAATAGGAATAATGGGATTCTTCCCATTTATTGGTGATATAGCCCATCAGTCAAGCAGTATAAGAGGAAACATTGACCAACAAAAATACCTACACAGCCAACAATAGTAGTGATATCTATCATGGACGATCAGTTGTTAAACTCTATTAGCCATCTATGAACCACCTGCCAACCATCTATTCACCAAATAAGCATATACCCAGCTATTGATAAGCACTATCTAGTGCGGTCAATCTAGCATCGGATTCTCAGCCATCGCTTACCCTGCAGCTTGCACGCAATCATTGCTGGAGAACTCCCTCCATGTGTGGCTGGGTTCCCATGCAGCGTTCCGTTGGCTGCCTGCAGCGCAGGGAGGGACTCCGTTGGTAATGGTGGCAGTGATATCGCCAAACACTTGCAACCCCAAGTGCTTCAATAGTCGCTGATTACAACAGGTTCATAGCTGTTTGCGTTTTTCAAGAAGGGAGCAGATTTCAGAACCTCTCGTCAATTGGTATACCCGGGTGGTTCATATATGTTCCAAGAACAGGTTGAGATGCCCCCCTTATAATCAAGGAAGTAGGAGAGCGTCTGCAGCAAAGATAAGCAGCTCGGTGCATCCCCATTCTCAACATGGCTCTTCATGACATGGGACAAGAGCGAGCAAGAATTGCTTGTACATGATGATAAGGAAGGCTGCATCAATGAAGAAGTAGACAATGACCCAGAAAAACAACTGAGTAATTTGGAAGTAGTGGTTGGCGGATCGAGTTTCTTCATGGTTCACGGATCACTTGTAATCAATTCACAGAAAATCGCACAGACTCTAGTTGTTGTCCTCCAAGTTTGATGATGTGTTT
>VSDK01003621.1:47606-111584 GCA_009767595.1 Symbiodinium kawagutii | reverse complement strand
TAGCCATCATTGATCACAATTGAGTGATGATCACTAACTATAACCATCACACATATTTATATACATATATATATATATATATATACAAAGGTTTCGGCTCTGTCCAGTGGCAGCTCACTACTGTCACTGGCTTCAGTTGTGCCAGTTACCTTAGCGTGTGGTCTGTGCTGCGCCATACGCGGGCCTCTGCTTTCGTTGCGGCGCCGTACGAGCCCCTACGATTAGCAAGTGCTCTGCTGCTAGCAGCATCACCTTGGACTACTACGAGGACTACTTGCACGTGCCCCTGGTACTTTGTGGTCCTCTACCTGTTCATCGACGGCTTCTTTCACTTCGGGATCGCGGAGAACTGCAAGGCGGCAACGTGCCATAGCTCGTCGCCGGTGGTATCTACATCGAGCAGGGTTCCTTTTGCTGGGTCCCTCGTCTCTCAGGAAGTTGGCAACCACACTTTCTTCCCATCATTCTCGAGATCCCTTGCTTGTTCGGCGCATCATGGCGGATTCCTCTCAAGCAGCGGTCTCTTGGAAGTGTACGAAGTGCCGTCTTTGGCACAAAGGCAACATGACCCATTGCCCTCATACAGGCACTCATTGGCAGAAGTGCTGGGATTCCAGTTATGTCCAAGGAGTCAAACGTCAACAAGGCGGGAACACGGATTGGTCGCAATACCAGCAATGGCCCAATTCGCCTCGTACTCCTCGGAATCAACCTTGGCACCAACCCAAATCGCCAAGGGACAAGGAGAAGCCTGCCAAACCTCCCAAACAGCCCAAACAGAAACAGCCCAAGCACCCCAAGTCTCCGAAAGAGACTACTCCTCAAGTGGAGCCCCCATGGATTCCATTCGAAATGCCGCCTGGACCAAGTGGAAGTTCATCATCCCAACCCAGTGTTGTACCACCACATCCAGCAGAGAATCAACTGAAGCAGCTTCTGGCAGCTTTGAAACGGGGAGACTCCACTCTCACTCCAGAGGTCCAGCAACTGTTGGAATCGATGAACACCCAGCAGTCCTCAGCAGAGATCAACTCCTTGAAATCCGCAGCAGACAAACTTGGAGCATCTCGCAAAGTGCTACAACAGAATCGTGCGGCAAAGTTGAAGATGCTGGAATCTTGGAAGAAGTTTGTGGAAGCAGGTGTAACCCGATGGCAGGGTTACGTGGTGACTTTTCGCAAACAAGAACAGGAGATGGAGGAGCACATCCAACAAGCCCTCACAGAGCTCAAGACTGCCAAGACTGCCTTGACGGTCTCCAAATCGAGGGCAACTGGTGTGGAACCTATCGACGGTGGAGAGATTTCGGACGAAGACTTCATGCCTGTCGACTCTGGTTTAGCTCTTCGAACCTCCATGGATGGTGTAGTGGCATCACTGCAAGCTCTTCACAAGCAGGCCTCGGAATCGCTCGAGCAAGAACTCAAGCGCCAAAAGAAAGTGGACGATCGCCAACTCAAACTGGAACAAGAAGGTCAGCCCTCCTTGGAAATGCCAAGTGGATTACTCGCTGCCTCACCTGCAGTTTCGCCTTTTGGCGGGGCCGGGAAGTAGACCATTGCGTTGCTTTCCATTGGCCCGATGGCCTCTCACTATTCAATAACGTGCCTCGTGCTACCTCGTGCCTGCCTTGGATTCATCCGATATGTGGTTCTTCGGACTTTGTTTCCCTTTGGCAAGCTCAGCTCTCGGCTTTTGACCTTGAATGCCCAGTGATTTCAGTTCTGATCCCTCCTCACCTGTCCTTCCTGGAGACTTGGGTCTTTCCTCCTTGAACGCAGGTCGTGTTCCGCCTCAGGTTTCAGTGCTGAAGTCCTGCCTTAGGTCGAATCGCCCTTTGGCACGCAGGAATATCCGTTTTTGGCCTTCTGCTTGTGTTACATTTGAATTGCTGCCCCTTCCGTTTGTTTCTCTGGACTGGGTTCAAGTTCAGCGTCCTCTCCACCACTCTTTTTGGTGGAATGTTTCTGACCCTCTCGTTGAAGCAGTTGCTGATGAGCACTCGTCATTTGTTGATGTCTGTTCTCAAGGGTCACTCAGCTCAGAGGATGATGCGGCCTTCCATCCTGCTGAGGCTCTGCAATTTCCAGACATCACTCCTGTTCTCGTCACTGATGCTTCTTTTCTGATGCAACAAGCTCGTCCTGTGCCTTGTGTTCGCAGGCAAGATAGCCTTCTCTTCTGTCGTGGCCGACCGTGGACTCGTGCTTTCGTGGCGAACCACCCTTTTCGCACTATGGCTTTGGACGTTGCTTCTAGCCTCAGGGTCAACTCGGTTGATGTGGTAGCCGTTTTCCCCGTTTCTGGCTCACCTCGTGGCATTCCGCTTGGTGTTTGTCCCAAAATTGTGCAATTCACATCAGACCTCTCAGATGCATCTTCTCAAGTTTTGGTCTTGATCGATGTGCTTCTTTATCCCTCTGGTCCTGATAGTGGTTCGATCTCTGACATTCCGATTGTTCGCAAAGTTCGCAAAAGTGCAGCTCTAGCTACGCGCCGTCATATCCTGGATGCTGGTCACGTGCATATGTACTGCGTCTTCCAGGATCAGCGTTGTTTTGTCCTGCACAATGGTGCTCCTTGGTCTCTAGCTGATGAAGCATCACGGCCTGTGCATCCTGCTGATCACTTCGAGATCCATGTTCCTCCAGCTGATCCCCCGATCACTGGCTGTACTGTTGAAGATGTTTCTCATATCGAGTCGGCAGCCAATCCCAACCTTTCTAATGCCTCTTCTGATCTCTCCACGGGAGAATTTCCGGTCTCTGCTCACGACTGGGACCCTGTCGACGCCTCCCAGGCTGATGAAGATGTGGACAGTGAATCAGTTGAGCCAGATCCTGAGATTGCCTTGGACTCAGTAGCCCCTTCTTTGCACTTTTGTGTTTGGGCCATTGTGCATGGGAGCTTTCCACGTTGCAACTCGTTTCGCGTTGTCCATCTTGGTGTGGATGCGTTGGATTGGCTTGATCGCTTGCGCGGCCTTTGGTGCGATGTTTTGTTCCCTGCTGCACCTCTTAGTGCCCACTTGGTTTGGCCTCAGCCTTTGGACTTGTCGCCCCCAGGTTCATCGCACTGTATTCACATCCTGTTGGAGCAGAACCTGAATCAAGCTCGTCGTGCTGCGTTGATCTCAGTTGACGACCTCTCTGTTCGTCCTCCATTGGCTCTGACCTTTGCACTGTCAGTACCCGCATACATCAACGGTGACTCTTTGGTTCGTCAAGGAGACCTTTTGAATGCAGATCGTCGTTCGGTCATCATTCAGCACTGGCTTCAAGGTCGACCACTTGCCGACATCGAGATCACTCCTTGTCCTGCCGGTGCTCTTTTTCGTGTTCGCATTTCACCTCTGGTTCCTGATGACGGTGTTCTGTTGATGCAAGTTTCTTCTTCTGCATCTTCTTCTGACTCTGGAGTTCCTACTTCCTCACCACCTCAAGCCACTCCATCTGAGTCTTGCGTGCTCACTTCAGGTTTGCCTCTTCGTTCAGACCTTCCTGTGAGCCTGTTTGCTCTTATTGAGATTTGGCTTCAACATGTGGAGACGGAAGAAATCGGAGCTGTGGCTACCATTGAAACCTGGTATCTTCACCACACGCAGATGTCGGTGTGTGTTGTGCCGCGTGCTGTTGAGCTTTCATCCGATGTTTGGTCTTGGGAACATTCCATCATCGAGACTTGGTCCGATTTGTTTTCAGCCTCTCAGCCTCATCAGCTCTATTTGGTACGTCCCTCTCCTCGACCTGATCCTCTTCGTCGTCGCGTTGCGCATGTGCTTTTGGTTCAGGACCCCAGAGACAGTTTTTCTGCTGTTCTTATTTCGCGTGTGGCTGCTTCTGTGATTGGCTTGCGTCCCGACAACACCGCTGTTTTGGTCCCTCGATCTACTGACCGTTCCAGCATCGTGTCCGTTGCCTTTCAGGACATTCACAGGTCCTCTTTACAGCAAGCTCAGCTTTGTCATGTGATTCACAACGGTCATCAGCGTGTGGATGATGTTTCCTTTCAGGTCTCCAACGGGGACCTTTTGGAGACCATCAATGGCTTCAGTGAACCTTTGTTGGACTTGGCAATGGATCCCTCGCCTGTTTTTGATCCGGACGCCACTCTGATTTTACACAACCATCATCGTGGTTATGGCTTTGCAGGCAATGTTGTAGATGTGGGTCGTGCTTTTGACTTCTACTCTCGCCCGGGTGAAGGTACGAGTACCCTGTTGCCTGTACGCACTTGGTTTTTGGATCATTCCAGGTCTACTTGGACTACTACTTGGAGAAGGGCGTCATTGTCTTTGCCATGGCACTCCTGGTCACAACAACTCTCGGCATTATGGGCGGATCATATCGACTGGACCATTGCTGTGGAGTTCTCTTTGGTCAGACCAGCACCTTTTCCTATGTCAGCTCCGAGCCCGGAAATTCATATTATCGTGTGGCAACGTCCTCGTCATGATCGTCGCGTTGGTCTTCTCTATTATCGTTGGCCCACGGGCTCTTTGCTCATGGCTCGCTCCCTTCCGGTTCTCATCGATCGGCAAGCAATCCTTCGGTACAACTATGGAGTGTGGCATGATGACGATCTCAGAGGTTTCACTTGTGAAGTCACCCACGGCCATCTTCACTTGGTTGATGGCTCCATGCTCGGTATTCAGGATGGTTGTGGCATCCGGATAGGTCTTGTTCCTCAGAGTCACTGGGGTTCTCTCACTGCTGAGTTGCATGCTGTCATCCCCACATCGCTCCGTCAGCTTCTCCAGCATTGGTCCCCTATGGCCACTGTTCGGTATTGCCCTCCGGAAACCATGAGTCCAGTTTGGTCCTTCTTCCTGCATCCTGATCGTCATCGTGGTCAATCTAGCCCCAGGTTTGTTAGTCTCTCTGCGGTGCCGGAGCGTTGGGTTGAGGACTTTCGTGCTGCCTGGTCAGACTTGCTTGACGATCATGCTTTACTGGAATTTCATCTGGTTCTTCCGCTTCCCACCACCAGACATGTGCTCCCTACTATTCTATTGTCTCAGAACCTGGATTCACTCACGGCATCAGTTCTGTTCTACATTGAAGAAGGTGACGGCTTCACTCATGCCCATGCAGCTCTCCTTCCAGTGGAGTCAGACTTTGAATCACTTCACCGCTGCTCGAATCAGTGGCACTCTCGCTGGCATCATAGTCTTGGGCTCTCTGTGTCTATTTGGTTGAACGGCCAACCTTTATTGCACAGATCAGCCATTACTTTGCATCACGGTTCCACTGTTCGTATTTTGCGTCAAAGTGCTGATGTTGCTGATGAGGTGCCTCCTGTGGATTTACCCAACTCGGTTTCTGCAGAATCCGACTCCTCATCTGTTTTGCAATTGCCTCGCCGTGTCCTCTCGCTTGAGCAGTTGATTCCTCCAGTGTTCGTTGACTTGTTTGTGGTGGTGGACAGTGTTCATCGATTGTTCAGTGCTTCGTCTTCTCCTGATGCAGTTTCCTCATGGCCCACTCAGTTCTTTTGGTCACATCACATCCTCGGGTCACTGTCTGTGTTGACTTCGGAACCTCATGCCCGGTTCTGTTTGTTTGTCCGGGACCAGGCGCAACGCTTCTCGGTTGATTCCACCTTCTATGTTCAGTGGTCTCCCCCTACAGCTTCTGCTGACAGCGAACGTGATTCCATGGCTTTTCTTTGTTCACAAGGTCATCGTCGTGCAGTGATCCACCAACGTGCTCACTTGTCTGATTCAGTTGATCTTGTTGTGTTCACGGAATCCATTGGTCTTCTTCAAACGCACGAGAAGCCTCCTCGCCTCTTCACTTGGCCTGCTCCCGTCTCCCCTCAGTCCTTGGATGTGGGCGACTTCTGGCAAACACCCCAAGTTCCTGCTCAGGTTCCGCCCTGCGTGATCCGTCATGATTTGTCTGTGGATTACTTTGCGTCCCTTCAGTTTCCCTTGGATCGTCTCTTGTGCACTGATTTCGAGCGTGTTCCTCTTCCGGACTTTCTCCAATCAGCAGCACTTCAGGCCGTCGGCAATGATGTTCCTGATTTGAACAGCTTTGATAGGCTTGTCATTTATACTGACGGCTCTTCTATTGCTTCGTCTCGGCATGCCGCCACGGTCTCTCCCTCTGTTGCTGACTCCTGGGCTTTCATTGTTCTTGGGGAAAAGTACGGTGACTCCGCGCCTGGGAAGGTCTCGCTCATTGGTTGGCGTGCGGGCTGTGTCTGTTACGACCCGGAACACGATCATTTCTGGGGTACGAGCCTTCTTGGTTCTGATCAGGCCGAACGTGAGGCGCTTTTGTGGGCTTCGTTTTGGCGCTGTACTTTGGGCTCCACCATTTCCACGACTTTTGTCAGTGATTCGGTTGCCACGCTCGGTACATGTTCGGGTGAGCATGGTATTGATCCCACTCAACCCGCAGCGTCTAGGCTTCGTGCACTGTGCCAATGCCTAGAACAGGGCCTGGGCTTTGAACACATCAGCTATCATCACACCTTCGGGCACTGTGGGCACCCATGGAATGAATTGGCTGATTTTCTTGCTACCTTCGCCAGGTCTTTGGATTGTGCACCCCAGTGGCCTGTTCGTTTCCAGGACCATTTTGACTTTCTTCCCTATTGGTGGATGGCTACCTCCCAGGGTGGTCGAACAGCCGGTCTCTCCGTGCATGGTTTTTCGGTACCCAGTCCGGCTCTTCCTCCAGCCCTTTTGGACTCAAACCCCCCGCCTGAATCTGGATCTCACTCATCTTGCCCATGTTCTGTTGATGTGTCGTTCACTTCGGCCAACGTGAATTCTCTCTATGCTGGTGAATCCGGTTTTTCAGGTAAGACGGCGTACTTGCATGCCCAGTTTCTGCAGCAAGAGCTCCACTTTATCGGTCTTCAAGAATCTCGGACCCCTCGTGGCCAATACCGCTTGGGTGACTACTTACGCCTTTGTAGTGGTGCTGTCAATGGTGCTCTGGGTCTTGAACTATGGATTTCTTTAGGTCGTCCGTATGCCTGGGCACAAGGCTCCGCTCTTCGTCTTCAACGGGACAACATAGTTGTGGTTGCCTCAGATGCTCGTGTGCTTCTCTGTAAGGTCAGCGCCCCCGGTTTGAATCTCTGGATTTTGGTGTGCCACGCGCCACATTCGGGTCGACCGGCCGAGGAAATCCAAGACTGGTGGTCATCCTTAACTGTTTTGTGCACTCAGCATGGAGTCTCTGGCAACTTGGCTGTGCTTACTGACGCCAATGCTTCCATGGGCCCCGTGGATGGCACTCACGTAGTCTCTTCTGGCACGGTGTCTTCTGTGTGCACTCCTTTCCTGCGTCAATTCTTGGACTCCTTTTCCCTCACCATTGCTGGGTCTCTTGAGGTTCATCGAGGCACACGTGATACTTGGACTACACCTGATGGCCTGCACTCACGTGATCTTGACCACGTTTTACTCTCAGGCAACCTTGCTTCGTGCTGTTGCTGGTCAGGTGTGCTTTCGGAGGTCGACATTGCTGGAGGTCACCATGATCATCATGCCATTTCTGCGCAATGCACTTGGTCTTCGTCCACGCAGGTTCCTCCTTCATCCCCACACCAGCCTAAGTTTGATCGCTCCAAGATTGCCCACAACACTGAACTTTTCCAAGCGTTGCGTCAAATCACACCGACCCCATGGAGTCACGACATTGAAACTGAGGTGCGGGGCTACACAGATGCGCTGGAACAGTCTCTCTGTGCTTTCTGCCCCCCCTCTCGTTCTGGGCCCAAAAAGCCTTACATTTCCAGCGAAGCTTGGTCTCTTCGCAATAGCTGCCTTCAGGTCACTCGTCAACTCCGTCGATTGAGTGTGGAGATTCGTTCGGATCTTCTGCGTGCGGTGTTTTCGGTGTGGGTCACCACTTCCTTTTACTCTGATTGGACCGGTTCCCACATCATTCCCTGGCCGGCATCCTATCGTGAAGTCTTGCAATGTTGCCGGGTTCGTTTGAGTGCCTCCCTGGTCAACAAACGTCATGCTCTCAAGAAGCATCTTCGTTCAGACAAACGCATAGCCTTGCAGAAAGTGTTACAGAGCTTCACAGATGCGACCCCGGCTTCCCAGATCCTCCATGAGCTGAGGCCCTTTGTTGGTCCATCAAATGCCAAACGCTTCTTCGAGCAGCCTTTGCCTATGGTGAGGAACGCGGATGGCCACCCTTGTGCCTCCCCTGAAGAGGCCCACGCTACTTGGCGTGACTTCTTCAGTGCCATGGAAGGTGGTCGCTGCATGACCATCCCAGAACTTCGTTCTTTGTGGCTTGCCAACTTGGAGTCTTTCCGTTCCGATCAGGTTGTGGTTCCCCTCAGCGACACCCCCTCCTTGTGTGAGCTTGAGTCCGCTTGTAGAAGGGTGCAATGTGGCAAAGCTGTTGGACATGACCATTTGCCTCCCGAATTGTTCCACTTTGGTTCAGCTGCGGTCAGCCCGATCATTTATGCATCCATGCTCAAGTTGCTTCTCCACGGTCAAGAAGACCTGCTCCATAAAGGCGGTCGCTTAGCGATCGCCTGGAAACGAAAAGGAGCAATGGACTTATGCTCCAGTTTCCGCTCATTGCTAGTGAGCTCTCACTGCGGCAAAACCTTGCATAGAACGCTTCGCCAGAAACAATCTTGGCTCTACGAACAATTCATGCAGAACCAGCAGGTTGGTGGTCGCAGATCCATGCCCGTGACCTTCGCGGGGCATCAGATCAAGGCCTACCTTCGTTGGCTCCGGCACCGTCACCGACCCGGCAGCATTCTGTATGTCGATCTTACTGAAGCCTTTTACCGTATTCTTCGTCCGTTGGTGACAGGGCAGGTCATTTCGGACATCGAAATCGCGGATTTCATTCGTCGCATGAATCTGCCACCTTCGGTGTTTCATGATCTGTGTCTTCACTTGCGTGGACCAAGTGCTCTGGACCTTGCTCAAGCTCCTGCCTCGATTTCCAAAGTGGCTGCAGCTCTCCACACAGACACGCATTTCTGGCTTCGTGATGATGGAGAAGTTGTGAGGACTACTCGTGGGTCACGTCCAGGGGACAGTTGGGCGGACGTGATTTTTGGATTTCTATGGGCCAAGATTCTTCGTTTGTGCGAAACTCAACTTACTGAGTTGGACCTCATCGAGCGTGTACCCTTGACCTCACACCCTGGCTTATGGTCTACTCCGTCTTCTTGTGAGTTCTCTCACTTCCTCGGCCCTTGTTGGATGGACGACCTCGCTATCTGCACCTCTGCTGATAGCTGCCCACAAGTCATTCGCAAATCTCTTCTTGTAGCAAGCACGGTCTTGGATCAATGTGTTGCTCATGGCCTCTGTCCCAATTTGAAGCCAGGGAAAACGGAACTTATGTTCCATCTTCGGGGGCCCGGCAAGCAACAGGCTAGGCAACAGCTTTATGGTCCTGCCGCGTTGCCCACTTTGTCCGCAGTTGGAGAGTTCCAGACCTACCAGATCCACGTGACTGGCGACTATGTGCACTTGGGCTCCAAAATCCACCATCATGGAGGCGGACTCCCCGAACTTCGTAGACGTGTTGCGATTGGTCACCAAGCACTCACTTCTCAAGCGCGCTTGCTCTTCTCGAACAAGCATCTCTCGGTTAAACAACGAGCAGGCCTTTATCAAACCTTGGTGGAGCCTAAGATGACCTATGCTTTGGAATCCTGGACCTTCGATGAACCATCGGCTATGTCTAGCTGGCAGAGTGCGTTGATCCGCATTTACCGACGGCTTCTTCGTCTTCGTGGTGATGAACACCTTACCGACTTCGCTATCTGATGGTCTTGTACGCCAATATTACCTCGGACCTATGGCAGCTGGTCTGTTGTGATGATGCCTGGTTGTCACTCTGTCGAAGCGATCTGGTTTGGATGTGGACTCAACTTGCCCGATCCTCCGACTTGCCTGACCCTCGGGAGACTTGGGAGCCCTGGGATCACCTTCTACGCCATTCGCCTAAAAGATGGAAAGGCTTGGTCAAGCGTGCTTGTGCCCATGCCACTCTTCAGCATGGGATGCGTTTCGTCGTGGACAGAACACACCAATCCATTGCTGAGTCCTTGGCCCTCAACCTCGTGTGTTCCATCGATGTGCCGCCTCCTCAGCCCTCTTCCTTTTGGGCGTGTATGCCCTGTCGCCGTTCATTCCGCACCAAGGCTGGACTTCACGCCCACCTTTGTAAGGCACATGGTCGTGTTGCTGCTGTTCGATTTCTCTTTGACGGCACTGCTTGCCCGCATTGTCTCAAAGAGTACCATGTTGCCACCAAACTTCACAACCATTTGGTTCACTCGCACATCTGTCGTCTTCAACTCATTCAACGAGGTTTGCATTGTGACCCTATTCCTGGTCGTGGTTCTCGAGCGGCCCAATCTCAACAAGCTCAACATGACGGTCTCGCTCCCATTGCGCAAGGCAGTGGACCTTGGCCCTCATTGGGGCGCCCCATCCAGGAGACTGAAGTTGTGGCGGACTTGGAGCTTCGAGTCCTCAACTACTTCCTCGAGTCCGATGTGGAGGCTACTGACGAGCACCTGACAGTCGGGCTTATTGCATGCGTGAATGCCTATGTGGTCACCTTTCAGGAGCTCGTGGCTACATTTTCCCATATGGTCATCAACTTCCAGGAGGACACGGCGACGGATATGGCTCTCCCGGTTACCAGGGTTAGTTCCTTGCTCAGCCTGCTTTGTGATGCTGACTGGTGGCGCTTTCGTTGGGGAAGTGTCAACGATGTCTCAACCACTTCCGTAGGGCCTTCAAGCTTTCATGCCTCCAATTGTGCTCTCTGGGATGCTTCTTCGGTTGCGACCCCGAGTTTGCGGAGCTTTCCACGGGAGCGCATTGTGCTGCATTTATTTTCTGGCCGTCGTCGTGCTGGGGATTTGCAACAGTATTTGGAGCGGCTTCATGCTGATCTGCCGCTCTCTTTCCTCACGGTGGTCAGCGTTGACATTATCTGCAACGAGGAGTGGGGAGACATCTCCAAACCTCATGTGCGGCTGTTTTGGCTTCAAGCTCTTCGCCAAGGCTGGGTGGTCGCCCTGCTGGCAGGGCCACCCTGTGAAACATGGAGCCGAGCTCGCAGCCAGCACCTTGAGTCGCATGAAGGACGTGGGCCGCGTCCTGTGCGAGACGCATTGGCGCTATGGGGTTTTTCTGCTCTTCGAGTCAGAGAATGCCTTCAAGTGGCACTTGGCAATACATTGTTGTGTTTTTGCCTTGAGGCCCTGGTTTCCCTGTTCTTGAGTGGTGGCCTCGGAGTGCTAGAGCACCCTAGCTGCCCGGATGATGATGATGGAGCGGCCTCCATTTGGCGGCTTCCGCTCATGCAATTCCTCCTGAAGTTACCAGGTTTTGCCATCAGTCATGTCCAGCAGGGCAGACTGGGAGCGCCCAGTGCTAAACCAACAACCCTGCTGACCTTGAACGTCAACGACATGGACCTCTTCCTGCAGCAGTGGTACATTTCAGGACCACCATATCCTGAAACCAGCATTGGCCTTGGTACAGACGGCCAATTCAAAACTCAACGTTTGAAAGAATACCCTCCGGCCATGTGTGCTGGACTCAGCTCGGCTCTTGTGCATGCTCTTGAGGAACGTCACATTGCCGCAGCTTCTTCACTCCCTGCTGATTTCATGTCTCGCTGTAAAGCTATGCAGTGCGACTTCACTCACTTCATAGGCAGAGACTTCGCAGGTTGAGTTTTCTCCTTTCGAATTCAATGCTCAGGTCGCGGTGTTACGCCACTTGTCGCCTTCAGGTGAAAAAAACATATATACATATATTCACAAATTATCAACAGCCAACCCATGTTTGAATAATGCCAATCCTGGATTAAGAAAACCCTGGTTGATGGGGGGCGGTTCCCCTAAAAGTCATGATTTCTGATTGAATTGGTCCCCCCCAGAATTGATAAACCCTGGGCCCCGGGTATCATAATTCGAGGTCAACATTGACAATGATTAGAAGCATGAATCATTAATAAGCTATTGATCATACATGATCTTTAATGACACAATCAACCATGACCATGATAAATAACCATGACAAATAACCATGACAAAATTACCATTAATCTTTTAATAAGGAATTGATCATAAATGACATTGATCGTCATTAATGACATGATTGACCGTGATAAATACCCTACCTTCCCTCCTTAGCTCCCCCAGGATACCCCTGGTTCCAAATCGCTCCCTCCCAACCAACAGCCAGTAATCAGGATCATCCATCGAATGTATGCATCAGTAACCATGTAAATCACCATGGGAGTTGGCGGCCAAGTTGCCATTTTCAGGCCAACCTGGGCTCCAAGTTCGCACGGGACATGTCCGGCTCGCAGAGAAGCCGGTGGGAGGAAGTTCAGGCGGTGGGGCGTTGAACCCGGAACCCGGAACCCGGAACCAGCCGTGTGAAAATGTACCGAAGAAACATGAGTAGATGGTGGAAATGCCCAGTAAATGATACCCAAAACATGAGTAAATGGTGGAAAAAACCACCCCAACAATGATACGCCCTCAAACTGAGGGGTGCTTTTCTCTACTAATAGTAGAATCATGTTCAGGTTAGTAGGGATGTGTAATTAATCTGTGGGAATAAATATCTCTTTCATTGAATGAGTGTCAGTCCACAACAGCCAATGGCCAATGATGCGTTTTTGAGGCGTTGTAGGTGCTTGCTTGTACATACATATACAAACACACGCAAACACACTGACCACTTCGCCCGCGGGAAAGAATCATGAAAAAGTAACATCAATGGTGAACAATGGTGAATCATGGGCACCTTCTGGTACAGAACTTCTTGAACGTAGCTGGAAAATTCAGAGTTCGCAATTTCTGCAGTGGTAGTTTCAGTTCGATTTTTGGACCGCACTCCGAAGAGACACAGACCATGGGAATTTTGCAGGGAATCCGTTGGGGATGTTTCCAGTATATATGTTACATTTTTTATCTATCTATTCTTTGTGTATGTATGTATGTATATAAAACTGTTTAGTTTTGCTTGTTCAATTACATGTATCCACATTATCATTATGCATTCAAGGAAATTGTCCAATCACAACTTGTTCAAGTCGTCCAAGGCGCTGATTTTGATTCAAAGGATCCAACAGTTGTCATGTCGTGTCATGTCATGGGTCCCCATACCGAGAAGGCATCAACAAAGCTTCAACGGTTGCGCATCGCCGGGTCTGGACTCACCTGGTGCTTGTCGCCCTTGGTTCGTGGCCCTGGGAGTTCAGCTCGCCGCTGAGCTTCCACGCCCAAAGTTTCAGCTCACACGGAGCGCGGGGTCAAAGCCAAGATCTGTTTTTCAGCTTCGGGAAGACGTGAAGAGGTCGGACCGCCTTCCAAACCCTACCGTGAATGCCATGCTAAGCATGCAGATTCAGTATGATCAAGTTATGATTACAAATGATCTCAATGCTTGTGGACAAACAACTCTGTCCAAATCATCAGTTGATGATTGGACTCAAATTATCTCCTGTTCTTGGGAGTCTGCGACTTAACTATGTTAAACCAAGACTTGCAAGAACACAGGCAATTCCAGATGGAGACATGGAACCAGCTTGGAACACTTAGTTGGTTTGTCCAAGAATGGTGTACCTCCAAACTGGCGGTTTCCCTTGTGAAAATTGCTAGTTTTGGATGTTTAGTAGGCACTACCATCTATGGACAAACACCCAGTCAAGACTGGCTATGTTCGTCGATGTTATCATCTTGACCGTGCTCGTTGGGAGGGTTGAATTGGCTATCACTATGCCTCATTGTCAAAAGATCCAAACCCACAAATCACAAGAAACCCCTGCTGAAACGGGCAATGCTTCGTACTTGTCAAATTCCCGAAAGCGATTCATTGATTCATTAGAAAATGGTCATGTCAGTCATTGTTAGTCCAATTGACAAGTTGGACGACCAATATGATTCCTCATGGGATGATGTACATGTTTGATGACTCTCTCTGTCCAAGGTATACAGTACCTCCTTTCTATAGTTGTAGATGGGATTGTTTGTAAGTTTGCTGTATCTCCCAACGTTCACATCCTAAAAATGATCATGGAAATTTGGCACCTCAAACTCTGTTCCTGAGTAAACAGGAGAGATTCCAACGGGGGTATTAAGAGGAATTCGTATCCTCAGGGACTTTCAGGTCAAAGATCAAAACAAGTTTCGTCTCTTGCGATGTGCACGTACTCAATACTCCCACTTTGGGCACAGGATTCCCGCAGCAAACACACTTGTTGGTACCCACATGGGTTGGCTGCAAGTGAGTCATTGAGTGTACACATCCTTTAATCATCACCCAAGGTCAACAATCCTGTAATTATCATTAATTAACCACTCCCAACAACCATTGCAAGGCATGGTGAGTTGAACAGTTAGACTAGTTCTACTGTCATTCTAGGAGTGAATCGAACAACTGCCAAATTGATCCGGCCTATCCGGTTGGATTGCTTCTCCTGTAACGATATCCAACATCAATAGTATAAACCCCCCTTCACTGCTGTTAAGCCGAGGATTCTTGTCATTCGCTGCCATGAGCTATCAATCGTTCCTAAGCGCTAGTGACCACTGTGAGCCGTTATGAATCTTGGCCACTGCCAACCACCAACCAGCACCAGTGTGAATCAAGCATGATGGACCAATCTTCGTGAATTGAAACGGGAGAAACGAGTAGATCAACCAGCCAAACGCTGCTCGCGCAGATGTTCCTTTTTCCCACTCGCCAAGCAACTGCCCACATCTGGATCGACGAGGGAATCCTTGAAGTTCACTGAGGAATGCCAGTGCGACAGCTAGACTTCAAACGGCGCGGTAAGCGCCATGTGTTGCCATGGGGATGCCCAGTTGGTGTTGAAAAGCTGACCCTGGACCCAACTGCTGTTGGTAATTACTCCATCACCTCTATTCCTGGTAGGTTAAGAACCACTTGTAAATACTTGATTGCGATGCTAATTGCTATGGATTCTTTGGACTATATAATATTGGTCGATTCCTCTTATTTTATTGGTTGTTTCGAAAAATTCCATCTTGGTGCAATCAACAAACTGGTTGATCATCAAACTGGTTGATTGCTTGTTTCAAACCAGTTGATTATGATAGGCCCCTAATTCACCATCGCTGGTGCCGCGACGACCTCACTGGGCAGCTGCACTGGGCCCACTTTTCGGGGCTGCAATGGGAGCTGGGCCCGGAGGCAATGGCACACCCGGTTGTCCCGGCAGTTGCGGCAGCGGAATCAACGGTGGGGGTGGCCAAGGCGGACGCTCCATCATCATCATCCATTCACGTTGGTAGGCCTCCAACATCATCCTCGGAATCTCAGGAGGAATCCTGCGATGGAATCCTGCGATGGAATCCTGCGATGGAATCCTGGAGGAATTTCAACGGATTGTGAGATTCTCGAGATTTCCAGCGATAAACAAGCAAGTACAATGCCCTAAGCTGCTGATTTCCTCGCTGTAAATTCAGTACTTCCTAAGTAGAAAAACCGCCAAGTGATTTCTCCTTGCTTGGAAAAATTGCATCGAAAGATGTCTGCTTTCCATGAGAACCGTATAGTGCAAAGCCTCTCATCAAGTTGACTGTTTTTGCTGACAGAAGACATGATAAGACCATGAACAGCAGCCAGAGAGCAGCGGCTAATCCTGCTGAGCATCTTTCGCTGCGCCTTTAAGTGCTGCCAGCCGAAATACGCGCCGCAGTAGGAGCAGCCAGGAACTAGCAATTGCACCTGTCCCCCACCAGCTGGGGGATTCTGGAAGCATTCCAGGATGAGAAACGAAGAAACAAATCATTGGTTGAGAATGGATGGTGAATAACGGATAGTTGTTGACAATGGATGGTAAATAAGGGATAATTCTTGACAGTGGATGGTTAATACAATGGATGGTTACTAACGGATAATTCTTGACAATGGATGGTTAATAAATGTTAATAACAAATATTGACACAATGACTTCATGATGATGGCAGTGGACATGTTCCAACCTGTGTTCTGTGGCGTTGGTTTGGCCATGACCTGGTCATCCTGCCCAGCTGTCCCCCGTGAGCCGCGTGCCGTGTGCATCAAGTTCACGGAGATGGGCAAGGACAGCTGAAGGGCTGGGAAGTTGTGCCTCAGCGCGAGCGCTTTTCGACCAAGGAATCCTGCGGAAGTCCACGTTTTTTGGGAAGCTAAGTGGTGACTCATGGGACTGGGGGACTGATGAACAATCACTGGTTGGTGGTTTCAACCCCTATGAAAAATACTAGTCGACCAACCTTTTGTTGATAATTACTGTAGGGAAAATAAGAAATGTTTAAAACCGCCAACCAGAATCAGTTGTGCATCACTGATGTTGGTTAGCTCCTATAATCATGATGGCCGTTAGTGGTGAACAATCATGGTTCAATGGCTCGATTAGACTATATTGTTCACTGGTGAGATTTGATGGTTGGTAGTGGTTAATGTTCACACGTTAACAGTAGCCATGATACATGGTGATCAGCCCAAATTCCAAATGACTTTCCTTATGTCTGTACTCTTGCAGGTCGTATGATACCTATCATTGCCGATCATACAAAATTGCACAACATGTAGAGATATGTTTACAAAATATGATATATTCATGAAAAATCATTTCATATATATATATATATATATGATATTAAATTATGCATGTATATATATATATATATGAAATGTAAAATAATTACGCACAAATTTGCACAAATACGAACATGTACATGTTTGTATCATAAACAGGGACATGGCTGTGCACACTCAGCAGCCCTACGTGTCAACCGGGGCCAGGTACAGCAGGGTGTTTTGCATCAAATCGATGTGTCCCATCGTGCCGTTGATGAAGGAGATCAGAACCTGCAGGACCGCCAGGACTCGTGCCGTTGGTGATGAGCATGACAAGCATAAGAGGCTCATAGGGTAGAACTAGTAACTATAGGATAGCATTGGATATAACTAGAAGATACTCATGAATAAAAATTGGTAAGTAGTTTCATAACTGTTGTTGCTGGTTGCAAACCAATTGTTATCTCATTTGTTCTAATAGCAAACCATTTGCCAACCATTTGTTATCACTAGCTACAATAGCAACAGCCACGACAATAGCAGCCACAAATGACAATTGTAACAGTTGCTATGTTGCTGTCGAGATTGCTCTTGCTGTTGATTTGGTGTTGCCTTGGGGAAGCTTGGTGGCTTGCTGCACAGGGGCGCAGCGTCGGCGCAATGGCACAGCAGCACTATCCCAAGTTTCATCATCACCACATGATATGAAAATATCGAAAAAATGTGATGATGATGGTGCCAACTTAATCTACGAGCGCAGGGTCCTGCTTCGTGTGTAAGGCTGATACTTCAAGTGGCTTTATGTATCGTTGCTGGCATCCCCCAAGCAAAGAATGGCAAACGACCATTTGGGGACGGCTCAGGGTATGGAGAACAAGCCGTTTTTGGCACAAGCACCACTAGAGCGACAACGGCACGACCAACAACCTATGTTACCTACCCATGCATGCTGTACAACCTATCCTCTAGCGGACTCTCCCGGTTGGCCATTCGCCACTGTGGAGACTGTTGAATTTAAATCGCACTCCTCATGCGAATTTGATCACCAAATATATCCACCTTGACAACGATCCGATTCTGATTCCCAAAACATTCGTGCAATGGTTCCGTTTCCTTTCATTGATAAGTTTTCTTTGGCCAATAAAAATGGTTGGTGGCTACAAGCCGTCCGATGCCATCCGGAAAACATTGTTGATCAACCACCTGTCCCAAATATTCGGTCCCTTGAGCGTCCAACTCCTAGATACCAACTTTACCCGCAAGAACAAACATGCCAAAAGCATCAAAAACCCACAAATCCAGGAAAGTCGTAGAGATGCACAATTTAGAGTGCCCAGTGGAATGTACTATTGCAGTTTGCGTCACCTTTATCATCTTTGCTGCATTGCACATTCGCTGCAAAATGAAACAAAACTCCTCAAAACACTTAAACCAAAGAAACCCCTGAAAAGCGAAAAAACCTAGAAATTTCTCAGATTTGGGTCCTCCAGGAAAATAGAAAATCAGTTTAAAACCACCAGCCAGAAAATGGTTGCTGGTTATTGACATCCCATGCAGGGAATGCCATCCCAGGTACGTAGGTTTTCAACCATGCGGAAGATGGCCCGGGATGCCGCGAATTGTAGCCTGGGGGCAGCAGTGCAGCAGGAACAATTTCCAAGCGCAATGGATGGGTTCTGCTGTTGTTCTTTGATAGTTGCGCTCCCAAAACAACAGGTTCTAGTGATCCCCAATAATCAATCCTACACAGTGGGGTGTCTAACCTTGGTTGAACATGTACCCACCAAAAAAAGGGAAAACTACTGCAGAGATCTAGATATATCATGATTTTCCAATGGAACTGGTACTCATTAGCCGAACCAACCGTTATGTCCACCCACTTCCAAGCCCGGTAAACAAACGCCAGGCTGAGGGGTGGCTCCCACGGCACTGGAAAGCTAGTGATACCTTGGGGGAGCGCTGATGACGATGCCTGCTGACTCCGAAGACCTCTGGGATTGGCAAATGCTGAGGATCTCACAGGATCACTATGGATCACCCATGGAATATCATTATATATTGATCCCCATTGTTGACAGGATGATCCCCATTATTAATATTGGTCATTGGGTGATCCAAATAGTATCATTTGGGTCATCCATAGGACGAATGGCTTATTTGGGTGATCCATGAATTACTGATCACTATGGATCACTATGGCTTAAGCATCCAAATCCGTAATCCTTGTCAACAATCGAATCAGCGATGGTCATTCAAAACCAGTGATCAGTAAGCCTTGTCAATCACTTCAGGCCCTTAGTTTTCAACCAGTTACTGTTCAGTTGCTGGGGTCACGAATCCCTACCCCAAAGCAAAGGGGGGAACCAAGGATAGAGGGTGGTTTCCTAAGGATTGAGGGGGGAAACAAGGAACCTGCTGATGACCAATCTATAGGATGCTTGGTGGACCCTTCCGCTCGAGGAAGTGGTACTTTACCACGGATCAACCGGAGTGGAACTCATCGCCGCAGCCAGGTCAGCCCCAGCGCGGCCTAAAGTCGCCAACAGCAAGGTGTAGGAACCACTGAAGAAGTCGCCCAAACAAATCCGAAGCAGGCCCAGGGAACCTCCACAAGCTGCCAATGAAAGACCCTCTGACAGAACCTGGTTGCCCAAAAAGTCATCACCATTTCTTACAAGTAAACCAGCTATGGTGGATTTCCAACTTTGAGGGTAGTTTACGGAGTGTAAGCTAAGTGGCCACTGCGTGATTCCTGGAATCTAAAACGACTGGTAAAATCTTACCTTAAACACCTGCCGCGCATGGACAATATTTTCGGCAAAAAAGTTCGATCTGTGGAAACCTCCCTAAATGCCCACAAATTGTTTGCTCGTCACATCCATGTCTTATCAACCATTGGTTGACCATTAATGAACTGCTAGAAATTATTGATTGGTGAACCACTCTGTGCCATTGGAGAACCATTCTCAATATGGTGTTTTCTCCAAATAGGGGACTCACCAGTTATCATCCTTTATATTAACGATAAATATGGTACAACCAACCAGAACTTTGCGGCCCCTCATGGCTTGAGAAACACCCAGATAGTAGTTGTTTAACAAACTAATCATTGTTGGTGATTGTCCCCAGAATCAACCACAAATGGTTATCACCCCTGTAAAACGGTAGAAAACCCATATGATGAACTAAGAATTTCACTTACCCGCGCTGGTGCACCCAGGGACCTTGCAGAAAGGTGGCCACCAAAAGGCCTCGTTGCAAAGCTTGCCTCAGCGCCAAGATGTTGGACCTTTGCCATCATGCTGGACGTTGCTGGTATGCATCAAGTCAATAAAATTTGGAATCCGCTCTCAAATCCAGCTCTGAGGAACAACAATCTGGTTGGTGGTCAGTTGCGCCCCAAAAATATGCCAAAGTCAATCAACCAACCATCCCCAACACAAGGGAAAATAGAAACTGCCAATCAAACCATCGAGCAATTTGTCGAATGCTGAGTAGCAGGCAAACAAGGGAGCCCTGCACGTGATGCATTTGCGAACCATTTAGCATTAGCGAACCATTGAGTAACCCAAGAGCCACTAGCAACATAACTAATTAGGGCAACTACCGGTTGTGGTAGATATATGTCTTTCCTTAAAGTTGAGCAACTTATCACCAGGGATATACTTGGCATTTCATGTGCTGGACTCAGCTCTCGCAGCTGGACAGACCTGTCGCAGCAAAAACCACGGATGGAATGCGCATCCCTTTTGGGGAAGGAGGTGAAATTCAGTGAATATGTATGTAAATACATCAAGTACCATCTATAACTTGTGGAATCCCAACTTGCCGCCGAAATGCCGAAACCTTGACATCTAGCGGTGAACTAACCCAACATGCCAGTAGCAACCCTTCGAACAGTCACCAGCTGCTTGGGGTGTCTCGAACTGATAGGAACCGCTGCTGCTTTCAACACCTGTCTGGTTGGTGATTTCACAGGATTTCACAGGATTTCACAGGATATATATTACTCAACCAATCATGTTTTTTTGTCCAATTTCCAGGCCAAAGAGTCTTGTCAACTCACCTCTACATGCAAAACCCTTTCCCCGTACCAACCCTTGGGAAAAACAAACGTGCAGAAAAACCACCAACGAGATCCAACGAGTTATACACTGGCGAGGTTTGCTATGCTGATAAAGTTGTCCATTCATCTTCGTGCAACTGCAGCTGCGGGTTGATAGCCCGATTGATCACCTCGTTCCAGCACGCACCAGCTATCAGGGCGCACCAGAGTTCGGCCTCCCCCCTGATGGTGTTCTACATGCTTGGCATCATCCGCTGATGACGAGGCGCAACGACAGCTCAGGCAAGGGCGGCGCACATTCCAAGCCCGAACCTGGAAGAGAAACAAAGCTGGGCCACAATTTGTATCTTCGAACATCCAACACCAAGTCCAGCAGCCAGCAGATGATGGGAAAGTCCTAGCCTGGGAGAGCTCTACATCCAAGAAAAAATTATTATCATGATGGCAAATGGTTGGCCAAGAATGATGACTAAGAATGGTTGAGAAGATTTTGGAGTCACAGTCATTTCACTGTTGCTTCCAATATCTTCCAGTCCGGCTGCGACTTGCGCCATGGGCTGCATGGCACTATGGGGTACTCCTGGTTGTTCAGGAGGTTGATTAGAGCCCACTACAAGGTGGGGCCCGCTGGTTAGAAGTTGCTCAATAAGCCATGTAAGTTTACATAGTTGTATCTACCACAACTGGTAGTTACCCTAGTGATGTTCGCCCACTTCGCTAATTTTTGGGGTCGTAATCAACTACAACAAGACACTATGTTTTACACGCCTCACCAGTTGCTAGAACTATGAACCAAGCCACTATGGACAACAACATCAATAGCTATGCAGCTATGATCAACATTTGCTGTGTTTCTCAAAAAAGGATACCTCCCCGGTTCTCATCCCATATTGATCATCCTTCGTTGATAAACCAACCATCGCTTTGGGGTCCCCAAACTGGCTTGAGAAATCACCAAATCAACCACTTAATTACATAGTGGTCATATCATGTCATATCTATAAATTGCCATTATAGCTATTATCAACAGCTATATCAACATAGCTATGTGATTATCAACAGCTATATCAACATTACGTACAGCTGTTGATAATCACATAGCTATATATGTTGATATAGCTGTACATTAACCTTATGATTTTCAAGGTCCTTGACTGGGGTTGTCCAGTTCGATGGGGTTCCCCAGAACAAACCAATTGGCTGGTCGTCAAGCGCAAACGCTGTCCATGCATGTTGCAATATCCCCACAATAACAACCCGAAGTTACCATTCTGACCCACCATCAACGAGTACTAAGCAATAATGAACCATCATCACTAATAACATATCTTATCAACCATCAAGGGTTATATATTAATTGTCATAGCCCCCCAAACACATTTCATTTCCAAACTCCGGCATCCATGGTTCGGGCATCCTGTGCTGTTGTGCCACGCCACCAAAGCTCCCGCAAAGAGGGAACGGGCAGAAAGCCATGGTGGTGGCGCCAGCGTTCATGGGAGCTGCTAAGGGCGTCAAGGTCTGTAGGAGAATGCTACCTGAGCGCCGCATTTCCATCCCATTCTGCCGCATTTCCATCCCATGGTTGATAGTGGTAGTCGGGTTTGAGTCGACCATTTCCTTTGCTTGGCTTTCCCCAATGGGTTAATATTGGAATGGATCAGTTGCATTCCTACTGGGTTCGGATCATAACCTCACGATGATAGGATCATGCTCTCGGCGTTCACCTGTGAATGGCAAGACAGCCTACAAGGTTGATGTGAACTGATGGTTGCTTGGTCCATGGCTGTTTAATAGTTAATTCATGGCAACATGAAAAAACTGTTTTTTAGCTAATTCTGTTTAATAGCTAACTCATTAATAGCACATGGCAAAATGAAACAACAGGTGTTGGTTTTCGATCCCAGTTGGGTGCGCAAGTGTTTTCTGTGGCTGCCAAAGGATGGACACATCAAAGTGCTCGAGCCACCGTTGTGGCTGACCAAATGGGGACTGAGTTTCACAGCAAACCAACAATCAATGGTGTGAAGAGTGGTGGATTGGGATTAGATGATGGTTGCAGTTGTGTAAGGAACTGCTAATTGTGGACAATGATGCTTGTCAAAAACAGGACATGATCATCACCACGGCCAACAACAACAACCACAACAACAACCACAACGACAACCACAACGACAGCGACAACAACGACAACAACAACAACAACAACAACCAACAACAACCAACAACCAAACAACCAACCAAGCAACCAACCAACCAACCAACCAAACAAACAAATAAACAAACAAACAAACATTCAAACAAACAAGCAAGCAAGCAAGCAAACAAACAAACAAACAAACAACACCAGTTTTCCAACAGTTTTCCAACAGCTGCATATTATTTGCTCCCTGTTGAAGCGCAACACTGCCACAAAGGAACTGTCTACCCGGACTGCGCGTTGGTGTTGAAATACTTGTCTGGGGTTTACAAACTATGAAAATTTTCCAGATACCTTTTGCGTATCAGTGTACGAATAATAGTTCAACGGGCTCATTACACCAAGCCAAAGATAAACCTGTCCATACTTTTGCTTAAATGAACTGAGCGCAAGTACAGTGACTGTAGTCTACAGTTTGTGCTGTAGCCAGCTTTTCTTCTCAAATAGATTGGCTTAGAACACCACTTGTGGTAGAGATAGGGTGGGGCATGAACCAACACAGATTTACTTCCACAGATTTACTTCCGAGGTACCAGCCACCTAGCCCTTCCCCGCTCCACTCCACCCGTGGCATCCGAGTGGCAAAGGTTGGCCTGAAGCTCGGGCGAAGCCAGAATCCCCAAACTCCGCGAAATGGCCTGCGACCTGAAGCTGCTACACATCTGACTCTGGAGATCTCTGTTGAATTCAAATGGCTTCTGGCAGATGTTCAATCCTTCAATCAAAATGGCTGATATGTATACAGTACCCATTACTTATGGATAAGAATGGTTCATCGCAGTGGATACAGTACATACGGATAAGAATGGTTCATCGCAGTGGATACAGTACATATATGGATAAGAATGGTTCATCACAGTGGATGCAGTATCGCAGTGGATACAGTACATACGGATAAGAATGGTTCAACGCAGTGGATACAGTACATATATGGATAAGAATGGTTCATCACAGTGGATGCAGTATCGCAGTGGATACAGTACATACGGATAAGAATGGTTCAACGCAGTGGATACAGTACATATATGGATAAGAATGGTTCATCACAGTGGATGCAGTATCGCAGTGGATACAGTACATACGGATAAGAATGGTTCAACGCAGTGGATACAGTACATATATGGATAAGAATGGTTCATCACAGTGGATGCAGTATCGCAGTGGATACAGTACATACGGATAAGAATGGTTCAACGCAGTGGATACAGTACATATATGGATAAGAATGGTTCATCACAGTGGATGCAGTATCGCAGTGGATACAGTACATACGGATAAGAATGGTTCAACGCAGTGGATACAGTACATATATGGATAAGAATGGTTCATCACAGTGGATGCAGTATCGCAGTGGATACAGTACATACGGATAAGAATGGTTCAACGCAGTGGATACAGTACATATATGGATAAGAATGGTTCATCACAGTGGATGCAGTATCGCAGTGGATACAGTACATACGGATAAGAATGGTTCAACGCAGTGGATACAGTACATATATGGATAAGAATGGTTCATCACAGTGGATGCAGTATCGCAGTGGATACAGTACATACGGATAAGAATGGTTCAACGCAGTGGATACAGTACATATATGGATAAGAATGGTTCATCACAGTGGATGCAGTATCGCAGTGGATACAGTACATACGGATAAGAATGGTTCAACGCAGTGGATACAGTACATATATGGATAAGAATGGTTCATCACAGTGGATGCAGTATCGCAGTGGATACAGTACATACGGATAAGAATGGTTCAACGCAGTGGATACAGTACATATATGGATAAGAATGGTTCATCACAGTGGATGCAGTATCGCAGTGGATACAGTACATACGGATAAGAATGGTTCAACGCAGTGGATACAGTACATATATGGATAAGAATGGTTCATCACAGTGGATGCAGTATCGCAGTGGATACAGTACATACGGATAAGAATGGTTCAACGCAGTGGATACAGTACATATATGGATAAGAATGGTTCATCACAGTGGATGCAGTATCGCAGTGGATACAGTACATACGGATAAGAATGGTTCAACGCAGTGGATACAGTACATATATGGATAAGAATGGTTCATCACAGTGGATGCAGTATCGCAGTGGATACAGTACATACGGATAAGAATGGTTCAACGCAGTGGATACAGTACATATATGGATAAGAATGGTTCATCACAGTGGATGCAGTATCGCAGTGGATACAGTACATACGGATAAGAATGGTTCAACGCAGTGGATACAGTACATATATGGATAAGAATGGTTCATCACAGTGGATGCAGTATCGCAGTGGATACAGTACATACGGATAAGAATGGTTCAACGCAGTGGATACAGTACATATATGGATAAGAATGGTTCATCACAGTGGATGCAGTATCGCAGTGGATACAGTACATACGGATAAGAATGGTTCAACGCAGTGGATACAGTACATATATGGATAAGAATGGTTCATCACAGTGGATGCAGTATCGCAGTGGATACAGTACATACGGATAAGAATGGTTCAACGCAGTGGATACAGTACATATATGGATAAGAATGGTTCATCACAGTGGATGCAGTATCGCAGTGGATACAGTACATACGGATAAGAATGGTTCAACGCAGTGGATACAGTACATATATGGATAAGAATGGTTCATCACAGTGGATGCAGTATCGCAGTGGATACAGTACATACGGATAAGAATGGTTCAACGCAGTGGATACAGTACATATATGGATAAGAATGGTTCATCACAGTGGATGCAGTATCGCAGTGGATACAGTACATACGGATAAGAATGGTTCAACGCAGTGGATACAGTACATATATGGATAAGAATGGTTCATCACAGTGGATGCAGTATCGCAGTGGATACAGTACATACGGATAAGAATGGTTCAACGCAGTGGATACAGTACATATAGATAAGAATGGTTCATCGCAGCGGATACAGTACATATGGATAAGAATGGTTCATCGCAGTGGATACAGTACATCATATGGAGAAGAATGGTTCATCGCAGTGGATAAAGAACATATGGGAAAAAAAGGATAAGAATGGTTCATCGCAGTGGATACAGTACATATGGATAAGAATGGTTCATCGCAGTGGATACAGTACATATGGATAAGAATGGTTCATCGCAGTGGATACAGTACATATGGATAAGAATGGTTCATCGCAGTGGATACAGTACATATGGATAAGAATGGTTCATCGCAGTGGATACAGTACATATGGATAAGAATGGTTCATCGCAGTGGATACAGTACATATGGATAAGAATGGTTCATCGCAGTGGATACAGTACATATGGATAAGAATGGTTCATCGCAGTGGATACAGTACATATGGATAAGAATGGTTCATCGCAGTGGATACAGTACATTTGGATAAGAATGGTTCATCGCAGTGGATCAGTACATATGGATAAGAATGGTTCATCGCAGTTCATGCCGGAGTCGAAACCGTCAACATTGTGCCCGGCAAGAGACACCAAACAGTGTGGGGGTAGGAACTGCTACAAACACACAATATGAATGCAAACATACTCTCGGCAAGATCAGTGTAGGAGATCTTTGTACAAGATCTTTGTACGAGGGCTCTATTGGAGATCGCATGGCCAGAACCCTTCACAAGGTCTCTATAGAATCCATTGGAATATCTCTTGGCATTTTCGCAATTGAGGGAATCTCTACGCAAGATCCCAGCAGAAGCTGACTATGGGAGGCCTCTTGGCAAGATCACTGCAGGAGGTCTCCGGGCACGATCTGTGTAGGAATCTTTGTGCAACGACTCCCTACAAGGTCTAAAGTCTCTCTTGGCAAGAGCATTCTAGGAGATCTTTATGCAAGATCCCGGTAGAAGCTCTCTAAAAGAGGTCTCTTAGCAAGATCGCAGTAGGAGAACTCCTTACAAGATCCATGAAGAAGATCTCTAACTACACACAATAAAAATCTCTATACGAGATCTTCGTTTTAGGTCTCTCTAGGAGATTTAGCAGCAAGATTTCTCGAAAAGCCTCTATGACTCTATCGAGGGTCTCTCTACAAGATCGTTGTTCAAGATCTCTTTGAAAACAAACATTAGCGTTTTCCATGCCGTGATCCTTGCGAAAAACGATCCCAAAGAAAGCCCCAGGTTGTCCAAATCGGCGTGGGGCAAACCCCTGAAGCTAAACATGCCTTTTGTGAACATGTCTATCTTAGCTAGTTCATTCATGGAGGGCTTCTCAACATAATACCTGGTCTCGCAAGAATCTATCATCCTAAATCCAAATATCAGGTCATGGCCTGTTAATGATATGCTCAACAGGGTAGTTCCTCCACCTTCCACCGGATGAAAATGCTCGCGCGCATGGTCGCATGGGACTGCTGTCTCACACTTGCATCGACATCATCGACAACCAATGGCATGCCCATGGCGGCTTTGGGTCTTCCTAAGCCATCAAGGTAGGTCATGCTAAGGCCCGTGCAATCATTGGTATCTTAATTCAGATTCACCATCATCAGCACGAATCAATCATCCATTGTTGGTGATTCATAATTTCCTTTCAGATTTAGGCACCCAAAGACAATCGAAGACTCTGTTGCTGGTTCCTCTTTAGGACCCAATTGTTGAGCCACAACCATTTGGAAGTACCCCCATCTGTAGCAAATCTATTTTGCTTATCATCCATCTTAGATTGTTATCCCGTAAATCCCATATTTTATAAACGGGTATCAACCATCACCAATCATTGTCAGCCAGCAATGAACCAAGTATAAAAATCAAATAATTAACCATGCATCATGACAATTATCATCAACCATCACTACTGATTGCCATGTTTGATTGCTACTAGTAAGAAGTGGCCACAACTTGCAACTACTCAAACCTCGTTCGTGCATCACTTTCAACCAGGTGATTAACTATCAACCGGCTTAGTAGCCGTCAACCATGATAAACAAATCCTCACAACTAAACCAGTCAGGATGAAATCATCTTTCAGCGTTTGCCATTTGTTTGCTTCATAACCTGAGGTCAGCCATCTCCCACATCTTCAACATCAACGGTGAAATATCAAGCGTCAACTTAGCAACCATTTGGTCAGTTCATGGCTGATGGCTTACTCTGAACGATTAGCCATAAACTATTAATCAACCAACAATCAATGGTTACAGTAACATGTTTCAATATTTTTTCAAGCATCAACTAACCATCAACCATCAATTACTTAGTCCTCAATCAACAACCAAGAAGCTGTTTGATGGTCAACTAATCATAAATCAATATGTTTCACCAATGACTATTTACTAAGTACCTAGCTAGTGTTCATCGATTAACCATCAGAGCTTCAGTCGAGTTGCACTTCAGGCTTCATCTGCAGCTCCTCTTCTCTCTCCTCCCGCTTGCACGGCGAGGAGGTCGCCGATCGACGACTTCGCGTTTTCGGGCGCAGCTGGAGACAGCCTCGGGAGACAGCCGCGTGCTGAACTGTGCTGATAGCCTGTTGGGAAACAAGCATCTATCTTGGATGTGGAGCTGGGGCTATAACTGGGATGTACCTATGCTTAAAAACTTTTTAAGGTAGCTTATAATTAACCTCTATAATTATGGTCACTTGCCAGCTAGGAACTGGAGATGCACATCCAAGCTGCGGGCAAAGAACCATGACTTAAATGGTTGGTTCAAGGCTAAGAATGTTCAGTGAAGATTAGTGAAGGGCAACAATCGTTAGCTGATGTTGAAAAGCTGGGTTTGGTTGGTGGTCAGTACTCACAGTATCAATGGTGAGTTCATGACAAACTTGAAAGTTGCTGGTCAATTAATGGTCAAGTTATGACTAATAACGGCATTCATGGCTGGTCAATTAACCATAAATAGTTGTAGTGGTCAATTTCTAGTCAAGAACGGCATTTATGGCCATTGACCATCGGGGCTAGAAATGCTCAACTGGCAAATGCCCGACTCTTTTTGCAGAATCGAGACCGCCATTGTCACTCAGTTGCTGGAAAATCAACGTGGGAAACACTTGCTCGAGCCATTTGTTCATCACATACGGTGGACTCTCCTGTGGCTTTTCTCATCAAGCATTTCTGGGAGGGAACAACTGTTTATGGAGAGTACAAACACCTACTAGCAGGTATGAACCATGAGTGGACACCCTACTTAGGGTCCTCGGGAGCTCGGGATGTTCGAAAAAAAGGGAAGGTCCTCGTTGACTCAGATTCAGTGCCACTACATTAACATGAGCCGGTGAAGAGTCTCGAGGCAGCGCTGCTTCGCGCAATGTCGCATCCCTTCCATAAACTACCCAGGTGAAGCCTCCATCGATAGCAGCTTTCCGGAAAACTCCAGCATGTGACCCAGCAGTTCCACGTTCCAGTTCCAGAATGCAGAACGATCCATAACTAATCTTGTTATCTTATGCAACCATCATTATTCATTATTAATAATCATTCACCATAAACCTTTCAACCCCTATGAAAAATATGAGTCAACCAATCAACCAGCCAGAGAACCATCCAGGAACACCCTCTGCTTGTTCGGAACGGATACGCAACACCCACGTCGCGCATAAATCCATGGCCGCCATGCTGCGTCTGGCTGTTTCCCATCCAGTACTGGCTGCCTTCATCCCCTATGAAACATGATTTTACCAGGTGTGACTGGGACCCCCTAGTTCGAAGTTGGCAAATAAGCGATCACAACTAGTAGCTGCCAAATGGCTCATCAATAACCAACTTATAGTAGGGCCATGATATAGTTTTGGTAGATAACATGATACCTACCAAAACTAGTAGTTGCCTTACTTATAACCCAACTTAGCTATCTAGGGGGGCCCCACCTTGTAGTCAACCAACCAACCATCCCAACTACTAGGGAAGCTAAACATGCTCAAAACCACCAACCCAGAGTATATGGCAGATGGTTGCTACAAATGAATACGGATCTCCCATAGTTGTGCTTCAAGGAAACCTTGCGAATCCGGAAAACTGGCCACACGTTGGGCTTGCAGAAATGCTTGGGACCCAAGGACGAACTACATCAGACTGAAAGCCACGGCCAACCATGTTAAACCATCGCGGGCCAACCATGTCAAACCATCGTGTTGGATCCTGCCAGCTCAATTCACGGCACAACACCACCGTCTTCAACTGGTCAAGCGGCTAAAGGACACCGGAAACAACTCCAGAAGTGTCTCAGAAGGAGGGACAGCGCGACCCTGTCGGCCATCACAGGTCTCCAAAGCCCTCACATCCAGAAAATGTGTCATCTGAAAGCGCCCGCGCGGGAGCCAACTTTTCCGTTCATCGAGCCAATATCTGCTGGGACAACCAATTGCAACATGACTAGCTTCCGAATATTCCTAAACGCTTTCAATGATCCAAGATACCCTACCATTAACTGGTGCCAAATGAAAAGGAGTTGATCCTTTTGACCACTTTACAACCACTCACACTCCATATCATTGGAGCAATCATTCTCCAAATAGTTTGTACATTTGCTAGTTAATCATTAACCATTAGCATCGACCATGGATCATTGACCACTATTGGAGTCATTATTGGTTACTCTCTGGCAAATTACCCTCGAAGTGGAAATCCCACCTTTTCTAGCTGGTCTACCTATTGAAACTGGCGTTTGGAGCGCAACCAGGATAGTTTTCCACTGCATGTATTGATTGTTGATGCGCCCCAAACAGCAGCAGGGCGTTCGGAACTGTTGACGGACCCGAGTCTTGATGGTTCATCAAGCGACAACATGGGCCCTCAAGGTCCTTTAACAAGATTGAAGCCACGAACCCGAATGTTCACATTTTGCCAGTCAAACTCATGGTTTTGGGGCGGGGACCGCTGAAAGCAGGTTCCCAACAACATCAATGACTGGTTTGGTTGATGGGAAATCTAGAGGAATAAAACCTTGTCTTTAATCACTGGGTAGAGAGGTTCCTGCAAATGTTCCCAGGAAAAGAAAAACATTTCTGGGAACATCATTGGTCTAGCTAGATGTCACTGAAGTTGGGTATATCATGACGCATAGATCCATGTTGATAACACCACCATCAGTTTACCCAGAAATAGCAGGTGATTTCCAATCCAATAAGGGGGGTTGATTTATATGGATTTGCCACCAACCAACATTGACCGACTAACCCTGGGTGGGCGATCACATGGTTACCTTAGCTCAAACCAGAACTTTTTTACGCAACCTTACCAGGTCGGCATGCATAGCTAGACATACCCAACATGCATTATCAATTCTGTGTATGCTTCATAGTGGTTAACTCCTTCCTTTTTTGGAGCAGTGCAATCATTTGATCATCACAGCTCACTGGTTAATGATCACAGGTACAACCACACAGCCCTCAGCTCAACCCGGTCAAATCCTATCCGATGGGAATGCACTTGGCTCAATTTGGAGTTGATTGACTACATGCCAGGTCCGTTCATGGCTGATCATGCCTGTGATAGATGCTTCATTGGAACCATCGAAGCCAGATCGAGCTGTATAGTTATATGTAATTTCGAACATGTAAACTTGCCATAAATTGCCATGGCTACCACGTCAAGCTATCAATCCACTCAACTTTCCTTCTGGAAATCACAACAGGTCGCCAATGTGCCGGCTGATGGATCTATAATTATTCTGCAATCAAACATTAATCAATAATATACATTGCAATTCTCCATCACAACAACATTATCGATCTGCAAGCCTACTGAATCTTCTGCTGCTTGCAAACATTGCCCTGCTTTTCCGCGACTCCAAGCTCCATGTGTCCAATCAGGTTTGGGGAGTTTGCCGTGAAATCCGTTTGAAATAAACATTTTGATAGCTTGATGATAGCTTGTTGGGCCGGGGTTCTTCTTGTGCATATTCATGTGAACCATGATGGCCACCAATGAAATAGAAGGTCGAAGGAAATGATGGAAATAAGGGACATGAGATGACATGAGTAGGAATGATAGTTGAGCCAGAAAATTAGGAAAAATGATGAAAAAAGGTTAGAGTAACATGTTGAATAGTGACCTCTAGGGCCAAACGTCCATTTACCCAACCGCTTTAAGAAACACCTTCATGCCCTACGTGAATACTTACCAGCCGTAGCTAGATCGTTTGGAAAGCATAAAAAGCCACATAGTGTCCGGGTCGCAGGATACCATCCCTTGCAAACCACGTAGCTGACTTCACAAAATATCAAGGTATCATCAAACTTCCGCAGTCGCGCATAATCAAGTATAGTCCTTTAGATACTCCAGTAAACAGCCAGTCACTACAATATGATGTCATGACATGTTGAATGAACAGCTGTTTAGAATTAGCTAGCTACCCAACCAGTTCATAGATCTAGAAATTGTATATGACTCATTGTCCAAGAATGGTCGTTTCCCTGTAGCTATAATGGTTGTAGACTTGGTCGGTTCCAGGCTACTCCATGACTCATGGCTCGGATGCCCCGGCGGAGGTCTTCCCTGCCGCGAACCAGCACAGTGCCTGAGAGTTTAGGGAGCTGGGCCATATCCGTTTGGACGGTCAAATGTAACTCGCATGAAGTGTATCAGTTTGCAGTAATGTTGGTTTCTGATTAGTATCTACCTGTTGGTTTCATCTATTTTCATTACTTTAGGGGGGGTTACACTAATCAGAAACCAACATTGACTATATGTTTATTTTGCCAAGACTTTGTGCTCAGTTACGAACTCTCGTTTTCGAGGATGTTCGGAGGTTTACCAAACAATATCGGACAATCATTTCCTTCTCTGGCAAAAGCTGAGCTATGATGCAAATTTGTCAATCATGGCTCGGCCCTGTTCATGTGATCGATCCGACTTGACGATCATGCCAAACCCACCGGTGACTGCTGGTTCTTAGCCCTTACTATCCATCAGATCATGATTAACCCCTAACCTCAATCTTGGCCCTAACATGCCCTAAGTGACTTTGAAGTGAAGCTTATATAACAAGTGGTTTGTTTCACAGGTTAAGCTTCACTTCAAAGTCATAAGGTTTTTTTTTCCCATGTTCAAGTTCCATGTTTGCCATCAGCTACAGGCCTGGTTAACCACCGTAGCTCATTTCCAAGCTGGCGCCACCACTCAGCAGCGACATGGGCCATGAGCCTGCCAAAGCTTGGACCGGTGAGCCCAGGGTTCCGCTGGGGGTAAGTTGTAGGTCCTGACCGTCCAAGGATTGGTGGGTCACAGGTTGGTGAAACATGGGTGTGTCCATGGTGTAACGCCTGATCATCCCTAAAAAATGATTCTTTTAGTGGGTCTGCATCGTCAATTCTGGGATAGAACAGTCATGGGGCATGCCATTTTACAGGAATCCCAGCTATCAACCTAGCGTTAGTGGTCATGGATATGCTACCAATATATGATCCCATGAAAAAAACAGGAATTGGCTGGCAGCTGCCATGTCTTGGCAAAGTGGGGTATGTTCTATAACTTTGCAACCCCTCCTTGCAGGTAGGAGTGGATAAAGCCATGGAACCTAACGATATTTGTTGCCAAGGACATCTGCATTTTTCGCCGCTTGGTAACCTTCGATGGAAAAACGGCTGATGAAACCGATAGAAGAGATCTGCTTAACCAGCTGTTGTTCGCTGTTTATAACGGTGTGGGTGTTTCATGGTTGATAGTGGCTGATTAGTTCATGGTCAATAGGCTGTGGGTCAAAACCCCTGTGCCCCTGGTGTACCATCATTGACCATCAATATTCTCTATAAAATTGTTGGTGATTATCCCCCGACGAATATTGATCCAACTGGCCAATACTGGTGAAAAATCCTGGTTGATCCCGATTCTGTCGGGTTTCCAGGAGCCGGCCAGGAGCCGGCTCAGCAAGCTTAGCGGAAACTTCATCGTCAGCAGCTCTCAGTTTTGGGGTCCAACATTGTCGTGGGGTCTGCCACCTCCCAAACTTGTAGAGCAACATTCTTTTTCATTGCCACTCCGGCAAATCAGTATACTACATAGTGGTTTCTCAGAATAGGGACA
Organism: Symbiodinium kawagutii; assembly: GCA_009767595.1. Lineage (NCBI taxonomy): Eukaryota > Dinophyceae > Suessiales > Symbiodiniaceae > Symbiodinium > Symbiodinium kawagutii. Next base: position 77,750 of record VSDK01003621.1, on the reverse strand, counting down.
CCAAAATTTGTTGGTTTATTATTATAAATGGCCAATACAAGGGATCATTTCGGGGTACCCCTTTTTTGAGAAACCACCACACGTTCAAACAAATCGGCCACCTCCAATCATGAATGACCGGTTCCCGACAAACCGGTTGCCAACTGCACAGGTACCCAGCTCATCCCCCCCCGCAATCAACTCTTTATTCGGTTCTTGTGATCGGTTGAGATGCAACGACTCCTTCATACGACTGGCTGAACACAAGCCTTGCTTAAAAGCAAATCTTCACAGTTTCCAAATCTGTAAACTGAGAATTAGATTTGCATGGATTTACTGGGTATTATGAATAAATGTGTTTACTGAGAACTGGATTTGCATGGATTAACTGCGTATTAATACGTAAATGTATTCCCAGTTCGTTGCTTCTGTTTGCTTCTAACAACGCCAAAAAATGCTGATCTACCGGGGGCACCAGGTGGCAATGGCTCATGTATCGCTGGCCACGGATTGGCATAGATCAAAATCATCATGATAGGATAGTCCTTAAAAATGATTAGATATGCACTGGTAATGTTGAATAGATGGTAACGATAACATCCAACAACTGGATTACAACGATTGTCTCGTGTCTGCTTGGTGAACAACTTGCTGAGCCAGTCGTAGGAGAAACTTCGTTGGTGCAATTCGCTGCAATCAGCACTTTGGCAGCGTCTTGAATGGGGCATTTTCCCTCGGACGGTGCAGTGTGTTGCCGCCCACAAGTGCTGCTGGTCAATAGCCAAACCTTGGAGGTCCAACATCTAAGCTGTAACAGAGCAAACATGCAGAGGCACTGGGCTGAAGAATGCCTTCTGTGTACGAAATGTCCAAACTCTAAATGCTAAGCCAAGCTTAGATTTCCGCGAAAATACCCATGGGATTGCGGTAGTGTCTGCCTTCGAAGGTTTTTGGTGCCCGAACTGCTAGGATAACTTTCCACGTCTGCGACCTGAAGACCCACGACTGGACCACCAGATTCCCATCTTTCGCTCAACCGACCATATGACCGACCAACAGAACCGGTGTTAGTGGTTGACGGACCAATACTATAACCAATAAGAATATATAACAATAGCTTTTAGAGATATGACTCCAGTGTTGTTTGTGCTCTCTGAACATAACAACGAAGCCGGGAAGTCAATGGTGGTTGAATCATCCCGGGGTCAATCGCCAACCGGGTTGTCGTGCTGTGATGAAGACCTTGCTCTTAGACATGAAGAAATCTGACTGTATCAACCATTCTACCCACTTTATGGCTTGTCAATTAATTACAAACAGTGATAATGAGTTCATGGTTGCAAGTACATCGACTGTGATGCTTCAAATGTCTTTGACTGATATTTGTTAACTTCTCTATTTGTTACTGGTTACTACTGATTGTTTCTGCTATACAATGGATGAAGGGGGGTGGTTAACTTCCAATGGTCATGAATCATGCAACTATTGAGATTCAGTCGATGGTCATGAGTTAATGGTAGCTATTACTTTTATTTAAGTCAATGGTTATGACCTATGAATCATTATTACATCCCGTGTAAAGCTTGAATTACATAAATCATATCAATAAACAAACAGCTGGGTCTAGCGCACTAGCGATATCACACTGCACCACCGAGCAACAGTTCGGATGGTCAGCTGACCAAAACGGACGAAACAGTGAGCTAAGATCAAGAACATTCAGATGGACGGTGGCTTCTCAAATTTGGGAGCCCCAAAGTTATGGGTGGTTTATTGCTCAAAATGATGTGTATATATAAATATATATACAGAAATATATATGTACATACAATTATGAAAAAAATATATATACAATTATGAATATATATATATATATATAAATGTACAGGATGATTGGGGGAACTCCTCCAGCTCGAGAAGCCACCATGTGGCTGTGTTCGTTCAAAGATGATGGGCTCATGATGCTCGATGGATGATGGATATGCTAATAAATCAATGCTTGGTGGTGCTTGGTGCTTGAACGGCCAATGGTGGTGAAAAGCCATACTTCATCGTAGGGGATAACAAGCTCTGAGAATTGGTCCTGCTAATCATTCATTGGCTAAAGCTTACAGTGGAGCTCTGCGAGCTGGTAGATATGGTAAATCCCAAGCGATCTCTGCTGAAAGTGGTCGTTGATCTAGGGGTCTTCCATAAGCTCCATTCCCATGGCTTTCTGTTGTTGAAAACTGTATACAGCGCTAGTGAGCAGGCACAAGAGTGATGACTTTGTGACGACGAAAACGACCAACACAAGAAAGACAATACACTCACAGCAACATTAGAAACACCAACAACGACATCACTGGCAGCAAACAACCACAAGCACAACCACACCACCCCGACCCCCACAACCACCACCGCCGCCAGCAACAACAACAACAGCAACAGCAACAGCAACAACAACAACAACAACAACAACAACAACAACAACAACAAGTACGCCACAACCAACCAAAAGTAAGAGTAACAACCACCTCACCGCAACTTCATCCGCACCACCACCACCACCTCCACCACCACCACCACCACCACCACCAACAACAACAACAACAACAACAACAACAACAAGAACAAGAACCAGAACCACAACGACAACCACAACAACAACAAGAAGAACAAGAAGAACAAGAAGAACAAGAAGAACAAGAAGAACAACAGCAACAGCAACCGTCAACAAGAAGATCCACCGACCACGAGTTCCACTGCTGCTAGCGACACAATCAACACTCATACGGATGTTTCAAGGTCTGATCAGTAGTCAATATAATTCGGATGGCTCGTTTTCAAGTCTTCAGTGGATTTATTATGTGTAGATGATTGTAGGTCAATCTAGATAAATGGCTTCTGAACCCACTTACAGCTAGGGATAACTTTCAATTGCTCAGTTTCACATGAGAAAAAGTAGAAGCTAAGTAAGTTCACACAATTAAGAGGAAACTGCTTCTTGCTCGAACACACCCAGAAACTGCCTAGTTCGACATGCACTAAGATATGAGCCGAGATCACCCGCGTCGATGCTGGCACGGCCACTGCTCAGCTAATCTCCAGCACTACGGCACTGCGCTATGGGTCGTCCCTGTACCCCAGGTGTTCACATCCCTTAAATCGCGGTTTCTCAAAATAGGGGACCCCCAAAATGGTGAGTTTATTACTATAAATGATTAGTAGTGGATCAAATCATCTCAAATCAGTTGAGCTGTTGAGATTTTTATCTACTCGTCTTTTGGTGTGGTAGTGACACATGCCACATGGCAATTATGATACTTGCAAGTTAACTCAGGTGGCACTCTGGCAATTACTCCACTTAGTTAGCACCAAAGTTTGAACTAGCTTCGTCAATATTGCGGTAATTCACTACCTCAGGGCCCAGTTATCCGAATCATCAATCCTTGGTTGTGGAGCTTGAAGATTGGAAGGCAACCAACCAGACAGCCAAACGACAGAAAGCAAATGATATCCAGAAAAATGCCATGGCTGTAAAAACGCCATTTCAGCTCCGCAAAACAAACCTGGGTCCGCAATCATTGCCACTGGTAAGCTTGAGAAGAAGGGTAAGTATCAGTTTGATAGTAGATATAACAAACCTTCAGCGATTAACTACGAGTTTGGTTTATAAAAACTAAAAGTTTGATAATGTTGTAAAGCAACAAATCGAAAGAACGGACCTTCTTGGCAGTGTTTGTTAACCATTATGGCTCATTGTGTCATCAACCATCACAGCTCGCATGTACCAGTGGGCGGATTTGCCGTTGATGCGAGACCTTTGGTGCTCAAAAAATGTGGATTTGCCGTTAGGAGATGTTCACCATCACATGAGAATCGTTGGAAGCGCTTTCCTTTGTTTCCCATGAATTACGCATCATTCATTACTCATCCCACTTCACTATATTCGCTGATATTCATTGGTATTCATCACTATATAATGAATGACTATCAATCATCTTTGCTGCACATGATTTTCCTTCTTAGTTCTGGTGGTTCTCCCAATGATCATTCACAATTAAAACGATACTCAAACCACGTATCGTTGATGGGGTCATGTTCTGCGGTACCATTCGCATCACTGAAACTATCCTCAATCATCTAAATGTCCCTGTTGTCGATTCTTCTCATTTGCTGCAATCATCAATCAGGCACTTTTGAACATGAATTGGTGTTCGACATGGCTGTGGGTCAAAACGCTATACCCCTGGTTCCCCTATCATTCACCAGGCTGTTTTCCCACTACGATTGTTGGTCCATATCCACCATTGTTGCTTGATTAGTATTGACCCAGAGCCACATGATTAATTAACTATTGCCAGTTACCCATGACTGCTGGTAATCCAACATCAGCCTGTAGCTGATGCCAGCACCCTGGCTCGGAAATGGCGGCGGTTAGGACATTGCCACAACCGCGGCAGGGCTGTCAATTTCCATCACCACAGCTGTGGTCTGAGGCAGGGTCCAGTCCGGTGCTCTGGGAATCCACCACCGAGGCATCAATCTTTGGGGCCGATGGACTGCTTGGTTGGGACCCCATCGATGGCTCGACCCTGCATGGAGTGTACGATGATCAGCCGCTTTGAGCCAACAGTTTGTGCATCTTTGTGTCATGAAGATTCATAGTCCTTTCAGACAGGTTCAAGTCGTTGACCAGTTTTCAAACTGTTGGATGACAAGGGTTAGAGCCATCTATTCTAAAGAACCAAACATCCCAAAGGGAAAACAGCACGTGTTTGAACCAACCATTACCAACTATAGCTGCTTATTGTAAACCCTGGTCAAACATCGCTAAGATCTAGCTGTTTAGACAACATCAAACTTAGACAAACCCTTGGTTTCTTGGACTGAAAATTCAAACCAAACAGCTGTTGATTCAAAAAACTCAAACCAGCTACCGCCATAGGTTTATTGTACAACCAAGCCTCTTTGCCAAGCTTGGACCACAGCTGGACTAGCTTCCACTGCGCAGCTTCTGCGCCGGCGGTCTTACAGCGCTCGCCGGGTCGAGGAGACCTGGTGGGCCGTCGATCTGGTGCTTTCTCAAAGCATAGGGGCACACCCAGTTCTCATTCAAGTCATGAACCATTTGAGTGTTTTTCCGAATAGGGGACCCCCAGAATCATTCCATGTTAACCATTTATTAGTATTAAACCATCCATTTTGGGGGGTTCATTGTCAAAGTCATGAACCATTTGGTAGTTTCTCAAAATAGGGGTACCCCAAAATGGTTGGTTTATCAATAAACAATGATTTATATGGGATGATTTGGGGGGTACCCCAATTTTGACCAGTTATAGAAATCAACCAACCATGATTTTGGTTTCGGTTCTGGCTTGAGAAACCACCATATATGGTCCATTTACAGTGATTATATAACCATCCATTTATAGAAATAAACAAACCATTTTATGGGGTTCCCTATGACTTGAGAAACACCCAATAGTAGGCAATCAGTGGATCAACAATGGATAACCATTTACAGTTATAAAGTCAATCCAAATCATCCTTTATGTAGTCAGCATTTATAGTGAAGAACCATCCATTAATATAGTAATATAGTAAGCATTTGTAGTAATGAATTCCATCCATAACTTGGGGGACCCCTATGACTTGAGAACCCAATTGGGTTCATAATAAACTGATGATGATGATGATGATGATGATGATGGCTTAACCTGCCAAACCTCTGGTTTCTTAGCGGATGCGATGGCTAATGTGGCCTCGTCATGGCCGTCACGGCTAGAACGAGAGAGATGTTTGTGGGGAGTACCTTATCTGGTGGGTTTTTAACCCATATGAAAACTAGTAGTCAACCATAGTCAACCAACCAACCAACCAACCATTTGTCAATACATCTGGGAATATAAAAATGCGTAAAACCACCAACCAGTTTTGTTGTTTTCTACGCCTACGTAAGAAACGAACAAGTCCCACTATGAACCTGCTCCCTACTCGTTGGCCCATCCCGAAAAAAATGTGCTACTCGACATCCTCATCCCACGGAAGTTGAAAAATGTTGAAAGAAAAAAAACCATCTTGAAACCACCAAGCAATTGGGAAACCAACCAAAAAAAGTATGATGAACAAAAACCTTCAAGATCTATAGAGGGATGATTGAATATAGAAACCACCAACCAACCACACTATATAGTGAATATGAGGGGTATATTTTGGGAACAATCCTTAAAGTGAGAAGGAGATATCGCAGCAATGGATACAGCGGTGGGACAAGCTTGGATCGAACAATCCTCAACAACCGACCAACAGGGCTTGGGAAATGGTTTGGAATAGGGTATTTCAGGTGCATGGTATTTCAGCTGCATGGTATTTCAGGTGCATAACATTTCAGGTGCATGGTGTTTCATGTGCATGGTATTTCAGGTGCATAGTATTTCAGGTGCATGGCACCAAAGTACTGGAATTGTGCACCACAATGTGTGATCTGCGACTCCATGTGTGGGGACAAAGTGATTTTCTATCCAAAATGTGTCTCATTCATGATCAGATTCCTTTTAGCTGGTGATTTCCGTCACCCACCCCTCTTACATCGAATTCTCAGCATCCCATTCCAGTTCTTTTCATGGCCACATAGTATGCATGTCCGTATTCATTAGCTACTAACCATTATCCACAGCTTTTAGCTATTGGCCAATATCAACTGTTTGTAAGCTTCAGCCATTGCTAACCATTCATTCCTTTCCCCATTGCTGAGTCACCACCCCAAATTTACTACATATGAGTAAATATTTGTCTGTTCATTCAGCTGATGCTCTACCATGAAATATAGGGGGTACAGTTGTCATGATCACCGGTCATATTCCTAGTGTTGGATCCCAATTGCTTTTAGAAAACCCTGATGATCCAACCCGAATCAATGATCATTCCTAGTGTTGGATAATTGTTAGGAATGTTATGTCATTCTCAGATGATTCATCCCACTGCTGCCACTTCACCTTGGTTCCTAGTGGACCCCAGTCACATTGGCTTGATCATCCGGTCGTTCTCAAAATCGGGGGACCCCCAGGTATCACCCAAGTCATTCATAAACAAATCCAAACCATCCCATATATGATCCATTAACAGTGATTAACCATCCATTTATAGGAAAAACCAACCATAACTTGGGGGTTAATCTCTGTAAATGGATCAACTCTGGGTATGAAACCTTGGGGTCTCCTGTAACCAACCATCCATACAAGGTGGGCCAACCACTTGTAAGTTGGTTTATCACTAAGTTAACCAGGGTGATTCCTACCAGTTATAGGGCCTTCTATACCTACTTATAACTGCTAGGGGCCCACCTTGTACCAACTTTGGGATCCCCAAGTTGGCTTCAGGAACCATCATCCAGGCAGCCCACCTGTCCCAGGTTGACCCGTGATCCCCGACCTGGGCAGCCCTGGGAGCCATTGCTTGGTTTTGCCGCGCCTCGCTGTGCACCGAGCTGCTCAGTGACGTTCTAGGGATCAACCATGACTTTATATCTATATATGTATGTAAATTGAAATATGTATATTATATCTATATTTATGTGTAAATTAACATGTGTACAAATATAGATGTATATATATATATATATATATGTATTTATCTATCCGTAAATAAAAAGGTATGGCTCGAAAAACGGGTATGGATCGGTACACGGTGATCCGGAGGTATGGATCGGTCTGGATCACCTGCGTTTTGGTATGGATCGGGGCTATCGATCGCATGTGGGCCCGGGGTATGGATCGGGCCTTTACATTTTGAGCCGCAGCCAAATAAAAAGATTTATATGTGTATAATCAATGTATATGTATGCACTGTATATATGTGTGCCAGCCAGCCAGCCAACCAGCCAGCCAGCCAACCAGCCAGCCAGCATACCAGCCAACCAGCCAACCAACCAACCAATTGCCAATAGATTGGGGCACAAAAAATGACAATCCAATCACCAACCAATCAGAACTGTTCCCGGCTAACATTGATACCTGTAAAGCCTGGCAAGTGATCAAAAGCTTCGTTCAACCGCATGGGCCGGGGGCAGCTCTGGCAGCTGGCCACCCCGGCACGCTGCTTCTTGCTACGCTTCCCACTCCAGAGAGACCAACCCGAGCGCGCGGGCTTGCCATCTACCGGGGTAAGACACACATATGGCGAGTTGGGTCAATATTAATCAACCAACGTTCATGGGGGACTTCCACTCACCATTTATAGGGAAAACAGCCTGGTTAATGATGGGGAACCAAAGGTACAGGGTTTTGACCCATAGCCATTTGTCTGGTCAGTATATGGGGTAGAAGATTTGCTGCTGAAAGTAAAGTAGAACTAGTGCAAATGGACGGCCACGTTCTGTTGGGATGCCCAAGTTGCAATCGAGCACTGGTGCTTGATCTGAATCCAGCTTCCATGTGGTTGCTTGAAGTGTCATATGACGTTATATTGTACGTTGCTCCCTTGCTTCAACCGCATCAACCGCTTCAGGTTTCACGAAATGACGTCTGTTCACCGCAAAAATCATGCCGCACTGGCAAAGCGAAGCGGCTGGACATAGCTGGACATAGCAGGAATCACCGTGAACAAAACCCCGGAATTCTTGTGAATAGCATCATGCTGGTGTCATTGCAATACAGCATTTACATGCATTTACAAGAACTGTGGTTTGGACATGTTAGGACTATGAATGAACAACTCGTCAATGAAATACCGTCATTATTCCATAAAACCATTGAAGCGTCACAGATTATCACGGATCATCACGGTGCTGCCCGGGTCCCGAGTTGTGGCTCCTGGGGTCACCTTGGAGCCCACAGGAGCCACGGACCACGAAGGACCCACCGACGGGCACCAGGCTCCCGTACCGAACATGGCCTCGTTTATCGGCGCGGCTGGGGGTCATGCCTTGCGAAAATTGAATTATCAAATCATGGTTAATAAAATGTTTCAAAATTGGTAGCAAAAAGATAATCAACATTTAACCATTAAAGTGCTAAGCTAAGAACCATTCATTTAACCATTGAAGTGTTAACAAGCATGGAATGATGGCAAATGCTGGTTCTTCAGGATCCACCTGGCTTCGTGGAAATCTTCGGAGTTATAACATGTATAACTTAAGCTTCGGCTGGGAACAACTATGAAGTCATGATGCCTCAAGAAGTCATAGGATGTTCATACGATTTCATAGGACGTATGTGGTTCAGCATGGCTAAGCGCACGTCCAGGGATTGGAGAGTAGCTCATGATAGCCAGGTCCTTTATGATTGCTGGTAGCGTGTGAAACTGCTCTCAATAAGGCACAAAAAGACAACACAATACTGCAAGCTTCAAGCCTTGATAGGCTGTGGGTCAGTTCACCCTGTACCCCTGGTTCCCCCACCATTAATCACTGTTTTCCTTATAATTGTTTGTGATTATCCCCCATCAGTTGGGGGAAATAACGACCATGTTAATCATTGTTTTCCTGACTAACATGATTTTCCTCGTTATTGTTGGTTATTGGCTGATTCATATTGACCCATAGCCATATAGTTGGTATATATCCCCAATCATTGATAATTATCATCCCATATTAACCATTAGCCGGTTGCTTAAAGCATCAGTTGGCTGATTAACTGCTTGACCCTCGCCATATATAGCTGCTATATCCCCTACTATTGTTTACTTATCAATTATACCCTATGTTTAACCATTAACCAGGCCAGCCTTTTTACCATTGTTATTGGCTTATTGATATGGACCCATAGCCAAACAACGATCCACAAGTTCACTCGTCGACCGGTCCCGGCAGTCACCTGACCGGCAGTAGTTTGGTGGCGGAAGGTCACAGCGAACCAGTCATCACAGCCCACGCTGTAAGCACACCCAGTTCTTATGGCGAATGTGAGCAACAACAAGTAACAGCTAGGGAAGATTGAAATCTCGCAATTCGGAATTGAAATCTCACAACGAATGTTTCTTAAAATGCAGCCGCAATTGGGCGTTTCAAATTGAAATCTCGCAAGAATAGATGAAACATGATGAAAACTTCAGAATGCGAAACAAGAATCGATTCCCTACTGAACCAGGCTTTCAACAAGGAGGTCAAGAGGAAAGAGATTAACATCAATCAATGTCGACTTGCTCGGGCAGGAGGCAAACAGCCAGACCCCACAGCTGAGAATCCACACTGCCACTGAGGCTGGGGAGTGCGGTTTTGCGGCTGTGGCGAATGCTTCTGCCCCGGTGGAACAACATAACCTCAACGACGAGGCCACAGACGCCCACAAATGGCCGACCATGCTGCCCCGAACGCTAAGGGTTCACAGTTAAGAATGGTTCATGATAGGGACTAGATAGCAACCGAACAACAACTAGGGTGGCAACGGAAGGTGGGATCACAAGTGAGATACCTACGAATTTTCATAGATAATCATCTCAACTAGGAAGTCGTTGGTAGATGTTGGTAGGCATGCTGCACTGGTTAGTTCCTGAATCTGCGCAGTCTACAAGCACCATGGTTGAGCCAATACCCATCAATGGCTACTTGTTGATGGCAAATGATGATGGTTCGTGATGGTTCAGGATTCATGATGCCAATGCTTGATGATGAAACAGTGGTTGATGATGGTGGAACAATCGTTGATGATGGTTAAATGGTGGTTGATGATGGTGTAATAATCGTTGATGATGGTCAAATGGTGACTGATGATGGTCCAATGGTGGTTGATGATGGTTAAATGGCGGTTGATGATGGTCAAACGGCCGTTGATGATGGTTTCATGATGGTTCATGCTGGTTAAACCATGTGAATCCCATGGTTAAAATCTCTATCTCCATCCCAATCCCCTGGTGATCAGTGTTGCATACGCGGACCGATCTGGGCCCCGACCGCCGCAGCTCTGTCTGGGAATCGAGGGCGAAAGTGCTCCAGCACTGCGATAACCTGGCGACCGGTGGAGATATGGGGATGGCAATGGCTTGTGGTGAATGATGGTTGAATGGTGGGTGATGATGGATGGTGGATGATGGTGGATGTCGGTGGATGATAGCTCTTGATGATAGCTGTTGATGGTGAGGATGATGCATGATGGCCGATGCTGGTTAAACTATGGTTTAATGATGTTTAAAGATGGTTAATGTTGGTTAGTAGTGGATGATACAGATATGATTAGTGGCTCATAATAAATTGTATGGATATGCAAATATTTGTCTGGCTGGTGGTTGAACCACCCCTTTGAAAAAAAAATAGTCAACCCACCATGTGTTAATAATTACCAGGGAAAATAAAAGTGTCACCAACCAGTCGCTGTTTAAGCATTATTGTTAATTGCTATTCCCCATTATGAAACATTAAACAACCCATTGTTGGTGTTAATCATTATCACCCAGAAAACCAACAGCCAGTTGTTCAGTGAAAAAATAACCCTATGATAACATAATATTATGATGATCAATACAAACTCACTGCAACCAATCATCATATTTTCTTTGATATGCAACCAATCAGTGCAAAAAAAATCACTATGACCTCATCATATTACCAGGCTTCAGCCACCATGGATGCTGTGACCCCATGATGCCACCCTTCCGCGGGCTCTTCCCACACATGCTGCAGAAATGGATGGTTTCTCAGGTGGTGCTACCAGCCGCGTGAACACCAGCCGTTGTGAACATAGCCACATAGCCGTTGGTTGTGACTAGCAGTGAAATCGTAAGTAGATATCACTCTGGTTCGGCTGGAATCTAAACCAACACATTTACTTACAGTAAGTACGATTGTCAGCCATCTTTGTTTTTGCCACCCTTTCTTGACCAATACTATCGGTTGCGAATCACTATGTAGTGATACTCATAGTAACCGTTATTCAGTGCCACTTCCCCAATATTAGTGACTCGATCAAACTACATCAACCGAATCCATGACTACTGTTGTTAGTCCTACCAACCATTAAGACTGAAAACCAAGCACTGTTGACCATTATATACGCAGAAGCACTATGCTGAATATAAAGCCATACAAACCATGACGTTATCATCATTGAGTGCTATCATATACTGTTGATCATTAAGAATCTCTATCTTATACTTTTGTCCCATGCTGGAGAAGATGGGAAATCCCTATGTTCAATATCTAACCATTGACCAGCCTGGGAGTCGTTCAACTTCATATTCTATCTGCTCCTGGTTGGATTACTTGGTGTGTTGTTGTTGGTTGTTATGCTCTATTATAAAAGCACGATCCAGCTAATTCACCACCATGACCTCAGTCTCAACCACTACAACCCCTTTGTTGGCTTGGTGGCTTATAGATCCCTTATCAATCATATCCCAAAAACACTAAAAACCTAAGTCAGTGGGTATAAGCCATCCAGTTGGTTAACCTGCCAATTCACCAGCGAGTTGACCACCGTAACACCCATGTTCAACCACAACCACACCATGCTAAGCCGCCCATCGACTCGATCACGAGGCCGTGACGAGGCCGTGCCTTGTGCTGGACCTTGAGGTCCAGTGCTGTGGCGAGGCCCCTGCAGGTTCTGCTGCAGGTCAGAACCAAGGGTGACTTCAGCTGGTTTTCATGGCTGAGCTGGCGAAAATCACAGAAAATGGCATGGCTTCAGCTGGTTTTCAGCTGGTTTTTCATGGTGAAAATGCTTCTATCTCTTGGTTTTCATGGTTCATCTCATGACTCATGGTTGCTACATCATGGTTGACTCGCTGGTTTTCATGGTAGCTGGGGATGTAGCAACGGCAGTTGATCAATGTTAACCGTTGACAAAAATATAGATGAACTTTCCAACACTTGGACGTTCGGAACTGTCAATAAAGAGCCTAACAATGGTTGATATTGACTGGTGTTTTTGCTGTAACTAAAGAACTTGTTGAAAATCATCAAACAATACACCTATGTCACCATGTCACAATTCCTAATTGTGATGGATATGGATATTGATGGATATCAAACTTGATGTAAATATAAAATCTATTCCAACCAGGTCGGTATAGCGAGCGCATGTGATTCGTGTGTAGCCAGTTGTGAGCTTCGCCCAAGCTCCTGCTGTACCTACTTCCTCTCGCAGTTCGGAAGTGGTTCCACATGGTTGGTGATCAGCTGGGATCAGCTCTGTGGATGAACTGTACACCGCAGTTGGCTACTAGTGGGACTTGTCTTGAATAAGCTGGGGACTTCATGGTTAGTTCATAATAGCGATAATTGATGAGCAACAATAGTGGTGATGCGATAATTGATGAGCAACAATAATTATGGTGATAGCTCGTGGTCAGTTGATGGTTAATAGTAGGGTGTAATAATTGCAATGAGCAACAAGAATTGTGGGGTATTCCAATATATGTTGGTAGGACAATATTGACCGCCAACAAAGACGAGTTTGGTGTTGGATGCGAACAGCTGGACAACCAAGTCTTGACCCACAACCAACGGTGATCATTAGTCAGGAAGCATGAAAAAACAGTTTGTACAGTCCAGTATCTCTTAATCTGGTTGGTGGTTGAACCACCCCTAGGAAAAATATGTGTCAACCAACCATTGGTTAAGAATTACCAGGGAAAATAAGCAAAATGTCAATCAAACCACCAACCACCAACCAGTCGTTGTTTAACCATTGTTGTTAATTGCTATTCCCCATTATGAAACATTTAGACAACCCATTGTTGGTGTTAATCATTATCACCCAGAAAACCAACAGCCAGTTGTTCAGTGAAAAAAATAACCCTATGATAACATAATACTATGATGATCAATACAAACTCACTGCAACCAATCATCATATTTTCTTTGATATGCAACCAATCAGTGCAAAAAATATCACTATGACCTCATCATATTACCAGGCTTCAGCCACCATGGATGCTGTGACCCCATGATGCCACCCACCATGTTGTTCAAGGAACAAAAACCATGTTTGAAACTTCAAACCACCAACCATTGCCCGGTGATCCTTGGAGGCACCTCACCACTCGAATAATCTCACGAACTCGTCTCCTCGCTTGTCTCCTCTGCCAGTCTTATCCATCAACTCCCAAGCTTGACCCCATGATTAATCGCAGGGATTAGCCTCGAAACTCACCTGGTTGCACTAAGAATCACGAGTTTCAAGAGGTAAACCAGCTATTATGGTGGATTTTGTCACGGAACCAGGTGGATTTGCCAAACGCAGTTAACAAGAATCACCATCGATCGACTATCATTCACCAGCATCTGTTATCCACCATTCTCCCCCATTATTAACGATTATCCACCATTCTCCACCATTAGTAGCCACTATTCTAAAGGATTCACCATTCTCCACAGTATGGTGGATATTATCCTTATCAACCATTACTAGTGACTGAGGTATGGGGATTATTCACAAATATGATGGATATATATGGATATCATCTTATTCCTATCATTATCCACCATACTGTGGAAACCATTATCCTTATCATTATCAACCACCCGTGTCAGGGGCTTAGAGAGTTGACATGCAGTGTCAAGCAGCCGAGGATCATTATCAACCATTATTACCATAATATTATCATTATCCACCATACTGTGGTTGATAACATCAAAACCATTATCCTTATCATTATCAACCACAGTATGGTGATATTATCCACAGTGACTGAGGATTCACCGCCGTGCCTGAGACGGGCGTTCCACCATGCTGGGCCTCCGGAGACAACGGGGACAACACCATGACTCAAGGTCAATGGTTCAGCATCTATTGGCCACCACTAGCAATGGTTTATAGTGGTTAGTAATCATAGTAATGACTGATACTGATTAATGATGGTTGACAGCAATGATTTGTGATAGTTGATCGTGGTTAATGATTTATAATAGTTAATCGTGGTTAATGATTTATAATAGTTAATCGTGGTCAATAAGGGTGGTCAATAGATCAGTAATCATGGTTGATAGATGGTTGATAGATGCTTAATGCATCACCATTAATGGTTAATGATGGTAAATAGCAACGATTTATAATGGTTAATGATGGTAAATAGCAACGATTTATAATGGTTAATGATGGTTAAAAATGGTTCATGACGGTTAAAAATGGTTAATGATGGTTAAAAATGGTTTGTAATGATTAATGATGATCAATGATGATTGCTAGGGGGTATGTACAAATGGTTGGTGATGGTTAGTGATAGTGATTCATAGATACGAAATACCAAGGATGGTAATGGTTGATGATGATTCAGAAATTGTTATTAGGTAATGCTTAATTATTGCATGAGTAATGAACGAGCCTATTGACCGTTCATATAGATGGATGATGGATGATGCAGCACTTCATGAATGGAGATTAATTAACCATTATCCATCTAATCATTGTCGTACATCTTTGCTGGTCATGGTGAAAATTGATTGCTATTATCATCACAACCCTGATCACCAGGTTGTTCCCTCTTATCCCCCATTGACCAGCATAACCACCATTGTCAACCCGCATCAACCAGCACCACTAGTTAACCAACTTTGACAATCACTACTACTATTCCCCCATGATCAGCCAAGAATAGGAGATACGTGATGGACAACCCCTCAAAATCATCAGCCAGCATCTGTGTAGGGCCCCGTGGTTCAGGAGTAGTTGCTCATCACAGCTGCACTGTAGATCAAGTGGTTGCTATTCCAACATAGCAATAATGGGTACTATCGTAGATAGCCGTATATATAGACATCGATATTTGTTGGTATTGGAATTATTGGAGATACGAGATATATCACTGGGGATCCTTTTGGTTGGCTCTGTTACTGTTGATGGTCTGGGGCAATCAACCCTTGACATGGAGCGGGGCTCTCCTGGATCCTTTTAGATGGCCAATCCTGGCAGCACTTGCTGAAAATCCCTGTGCCAATGCCCCGCTCTCCTTGTTATCTGGTCCTGGGAGGGGATGGATGGATCTCCCATTGATCAAATCTCATGTTGCGCAACGATTCCCTCAGCGTATCACACCATCGTCGTGATCCACAGCTGTTGTCCATCGTCCGCGGCTTTTTCTCTGAGCGGACCAGTGCTTGGAGAACGGTATACATTGCAAGGCCCCCCAGCGTGAGCCACGTTGCTTTCCGATTGGGATTACTATCATTTCCAGTGGGGGTATATATAACCGTAGATAAGCATAGTCAAGTGGCAAATCAAGTGGGAAGCCCAACATCCTCAATGGGTTGTCAAGCTGATTTATGCTGGATATAAAACTATGGCTCAATGGCAAATCTAAACCAACGAATCTCGTTGAAAAGCACCGCAGCATGAAGGAATGATCAAGCAATGTCGAGTTCGTGGCACATCAGAGATACACCTGCAACTCAGACCCTGAAACATATCGTTCGCTCACCTCTGCACTTTTGCTAGCCTCTTTCGACGTGCCTAGGGAGAAAAAAAATCACACTTTCCCCCTCCGTTTGTCTAACTTTCCAACCTTCATTGACAGTCATTATCAGCAATTCTTAACAATCCTCATTAATTTGTCAAGCATAAATTGCCCATCAGCTGTATAACCCATCAATTCTGTACCCGCGAAATCTTTTCAGTTCACCCATCAAGCCACTCAAACCATCAATTCAACATCACCAACCATGGTCTAACCATACTTAACATCAACCAGGTATCAACCATCATCAACCAGTATCAGCCATCATGAACCACCATCACCCATCATTAACCACCATGAACTGTCACTAACCACCATCTATCAACCCATGCTCTAACCATTCAAGGTAGCTATTCCTCACCGCTGCCCCCGTGCCTCAGGTTCCTGGCAGCTGAATCAATGGAGGACGACATGAAGCTGGTGCGCTTCCGCGTGTGGATAGTAGTCATTTAGTGGAAAATGATGATGGCGGTTGATGACTGTTAATGGTCGACAATCATGATTATTGAGTGACTGTTGATGGCAAACCACTGTTAAGAATGGCTATTGATTGTTAACGCCATTAATGATGGTCAATGGTGCTCAGTGATTGTTGATGATGGTTGATGGTTGTTAAATTGCTATGGTTGCTGGTGACATAGCTATCTTTAGTGCTCAGATCATGGTCGATATGATGGTTATATAATGATGGTCAATAAGAGTACATGATGGCTAGTGCTGATTGATGATGGTTCGTGGCGGTCAATTTTCACCCTGGATTGATATTAACACTTCTCATTGATGTAGATGTTTGAGGGTATCAATTTAGTAGGAAACCATGAGTCTTGGGGGACACCCCCAATTCATCAAACAAGCGCTTATTCATCCAGGATTAACATAAATGGTCAGAAACGATAGCCGGTGATTAATGTTGGTCAATTACCAGTGGCCAATGATGGTTGATGGGTACAGTTTAATGGCGGATGATGGGAGTATAACCATGGTTAGAGCTGGTCAGCGATTGGCTTCTTGCTGGCCAATGACCGTTTATGATTGTCAATGATGGTCGATACACGTTGATACTGGTTAACCTCCAACGAATCTGTCAGACAATCCTCTGCCTCCCTGGTCTGTGTGTTTGAGCGGCCAGTGGGCAGTCTGACAAGTTCCAGACTCCCAAACATACAAGATCACATGTCAAACTCGTTTGGGTGTACATGATGCACCCAAAAAAATAGTCCTTTTCCTGATGATCATTTCATGTACGGTTGAAGAATATTCACCAACCA
Organism: Symbiodinium kawagutii; assembly: GCA_009767595.1. Classification (NCBI taxonomy): domain Eukaryota; class Dinophyceae; order Suessiales; family Symbiodiniaceae; genus Symbiodinium; species Symbiodinium kawagutii. The sequence continues at coordinate 60,132 of VSDK01003621.1, read as the reverse complement.
CCATAGGCACTTTATGTCTGATCATCCATGAAACAGGTTTGGGACTTATGTGTTTTTGCAATGTTTTGCATTTCAAGCCTAGTGGAGGATGCTGAAAATGCCGTTTCCAAATCGATTCATGATGATGCATCGGTTCAGTTCATGCAGTGTGAGTCAGATTGGTAGATTTTTGCGGGACAGAAATCAAAATACAAGACAACAAAGACTTCCAGCCATGATAAAGCACCCAAAAATACATGGATATGATATGACCAACCGGCAAAGGCTTCTCAGAAGGAACAAAAACTATTAATTATTTGGTTAGAACGCTCCTGGTGGCTCCAAATCGCTCCCCCCTTAAGATGGATACCCCTGGCTCGCTCTCAACCAGAAAACAAGCGTCCAACCATCCGAGTTATTGACAGCGGTTAACAAGGTCAACAACCTCGTTAGCAATACAATGAGTAAGCTGGAGTAACCAATAATTAAGTGACAACAAATCAGCAGAAGTAAGAATGAGTAACATGGGACTAACAAAAAGTAAGGGGGAGTAACAACAAATGACCAGGAGTACTAGTAAGCTGGAACTATTGACCAGAACTATCAACCAGTACTACCCATATGTCGAATGTTGTGGGTGCCTGCCATCCCACAGCACGGGGGCACATGCTTGCACCGCTTGCACTCGGTCGTGCGGAGATTTGTGCCGGTGGAGCGCCTTGCACGGGGGGATCGAAGCTTAGAATCTGGCAAAGGTTAAAGAAGATTACGGCAACACATGGATGTGCAGCTGGGGTTATAACCACGGTTATAAGCCCATTAAGGTAGCTTATAACCCGTAAAAAACATGGTTTGTGACCACTTACCAAGTGGGGATGCACATTCAAGCAATATAATAGCGAACAATGGTATTTGACAAAAGCAGTTGTTGCTAATGGATGCTAATGGGAATTGATGACTGTATGTAACTAATTCATTTTACCAAGGTTCAGCAGGATGGTGAGCTATGAAAAACACAGCGGCCATGATGAACCAAGTTCATTGGAAACCCAGCAGTTTCTTCCTGATGTAAACTCTACTGAAGCCTCGTGAAGATACCGCTGCAGGCGGTGGTCCGTGACTCCGCCAATCAGTCGTCGATATGATGAGGTTGTTCAATGGTTGGTTGGTTGATGGTTGTTGATTGGTTCATGGTCGGTTAAATGCTGGTACATCATCAGTGGCAACTGGCCACTGAATTCAACTTGTCGAAACATATCAAAACATCTATGATTGAGAAACCAGCAAAATCCCTTCTTCTCATGGCTCCGCTTGATTTCTTCCAGCACCCTTTGGTGGTCTCAGCTAGCGGCTCGTGCGACATGTCAATCCCGGGGCTTCAACGGCCAATCAGTTCTGACCAGTAGAAATCACCAAAGGTTGTACCGGCTGTACCTGGCTATTGTCATGTTACCATGATAGTACTAGCGAGAATAAGTGGTTGGTGGTTACATAACCTCTGTGAAAAATATCAGTCAACTAAACAGTTGTTATGCTCCTTCACGTCATTCTTGGTTATTGCTTGATTGCAATCTCGTCCTTGTATCATTAAGAAGCGAGTGAAATACACATTGTTTCACAGCACAGACTAGTACTGATCGGACATCGCCAGTATAGTTGTTGGTTAATGTTGGAGGTTACCCCCTATATTTAGCATGTTGAATATAATTTTCCAATTGTTGGGGCGTATTCATTGAATCTACGCTATTGACAACTTAGTAGTGATCCCTGAACCTTGAAAAACAATGAAGATTTGCCCCCTGCAAAACCCGCAGCGAAAGGTCCTCCGACTAAATCAGTCGGTTTTCAGAGGGAGTCTTAAAATCACTTGCAATCAGCATTGAATTAGCCGGTGCCTGTTGGTCAGCTGGTCAATAGCTACCAAGTACCAATAACTTCAAAGGCACCGAAAAACAAGCAACTAAACAGCAATCATCCGAGATAACACACGTGAACTAAACCATGTGCCATGAATAGCTGGTATATCCCTATTATTGTTGGTGGTCATCCCCTATGATTGACCATTTGCCATTATGAACTAACCATGAACCAAGTTGGTTTACCAGGGTTTCTCCATAAAACATAGTGATTTTCCAGGGTTTCCCACGGTTTTCCTACGGTTTCCACATGGTTCATGACTTTGCCCACCAGCCACCAACAACATGTCGTTGGCCCCCCTTTGGTACCTCTGCTCGGAGACAGATCTCGCGAGACCCTGCGGTGCAAGTTGTGAATCTTCGGCATGGCCGGTCGCTTGTTGCGCATGAGAATGGTTAGTGCTCACAATGGTTGATATCCTCTGGTAAACTAACATAGCAATGGAAAATTCACCAATTATCAATAGTTTCCCAGGGTTTCTCTATCAAACCTGGTGATTTTCGATTGCTGTGTTAGTTTACCAAAGTGTACATGCTAATACTGTAAACCTTCCAGTGAGAAATAAAGCGTAACATAGTGGAATTCTCTATTCTATGGTTGAACATGTGGCTGAAAACGGACATGTATTGGCGATATTTGGCAGCGCGACAGCAACCCAGAACTGGAAATAGTCTATTTTGAAGTTCTCATTCACACCATGCAAGTACGTTATCCTTGTTTTTGGTGCTGGGTGCCCGATTAGATTCGTTGGCTTATCAATTGCAACTTACGCCAGTGACATCACAACTGGTACGCACTACAGCTACCAGTACCATACGCACTACAGCTACCAGTACCAAGGCATGGATTTTTGGTACGCCAGTACCACACCAGTGCAGCAATAAACCACCCGGGGTAAACCACTGGGGGTACATGGGGGGTTATTAGAATCCAAGATTGAGAAATCATAAAAAATCATAAAAATAACTCTAGGATTTGGAAATCACGTCTAAGATTCAATAACATCAGTAAAAAACATGTATTCAGATCTAACCTAGCTCAATTTAGGAAATAACAATGAAAATCAGCATCAAATCCCGACCTGGTCCCCCAGTCGTCATCGGTGGTTCACGACTTCAAAGCCAGCTTTACGAAGTGGGCCTCCTGGGAGACCTTTGACAAAAGCCCAAAAAGGTCAGCTTGGTAGTTGAAACCAGGGTAATAGCTGACTACCAGGGTAACCCATGTTTGGGGTCCACCATGGGTAACCCATTTAAACATGGAAACTTGGAAACATGTCCATGTTTCCAGGCTCACCCATGGCACCATGGGTAACAGCTGACTACGAGGGTTACCCATTTCCAGGGTAACCTTGGCTTGATAGTAGAAATGGCACCGGGTAAGTTGCTGGTTAAGCACTAAATGGCCAACCCTGGTGGTTTCGACCTAGTCAGTTTGCGGGACCCCTGAATCATCTATCTCAGTCGCTTATAGTAATAAACAAACCATTTTGGGGGCGTCCCTGTTTTAAGAAAATCCCACATGTTAAAGCAGCCGGGCTTCCAATGCAGTTTTTCCCAACCAACCCAGTGAATGCTATCATGATATTGATGTATATATAGCATATTTATCCAAAAAATCTGGACTTACTCTGGGGGTGGGAAAGATAGGAAAGTGATTCTTGCAACATGGTGGAGGTCAAGATCGGAGACATCGACCGTTGTAAACTACATATCCATGAAACGAAACCATATTATCATCCATGAATTATACCATCCAACTCTATGATTGCAACAGATTACCATTATGAATTATGATAAACAACCAGTATCAACCACAATTGCTGGCTATCAACAATTATAAACCATTCAAAGAAAATAAAGTATAAACATTCACAAGCCACTATATAACAACCACTTTTGCTGGCCACCAACCATCTACAACCAAGTCATACAACCGTTTCAATTTCACCGTAAACAAAACGTACACGACTATTGTGAACTATAAGAAAGCATTGCAAAACACCATTAGGTTTGTTTATATTGGTTTCGTGTTTTTCAAATGATTTATGATGTTTCATTTAAATCTATTAAAAAAAAAAACATTATACTACACCACTATAAAACATTGAAACAACATTACACATATCACACGATTCTAAAACACTACGCTATTATAAAACATTGCAATCAACCATTGCTGGCCATTCTAAAAGCCATCGCAAGAACAGTACACCATTATGAAATATTACGTATGATAGTTGTTTAACCCTTATCATTGCTTATAATTCCCTACTATTGACCACGACTAGTAGTTGTTTAATCATTGCTTATTGCTATAATGTTTGCTTATAAGCAACTACACCCTCATTAGACCCATAATACACTCCATCATACAAATGGAACATTATACCGTTATTACACATATTACACATGTTGTTAACCATCAAACATTAAATTGGTTCATTCAACCCTTAGCAGGCTGCTACATAGTTTTTTTGGTAGTGTTTAAGCGTTGTCATTTACCTGAATTATAACCATCTTAAAAAATACTTCTTGGGAGCAAGAACGAACCAAGAAGCAAGAACACTACCAAAAATTACTTAGAAATTAACAGGTTAAATGGTTGCCATAACTAAATTATAACCATCATTATAACCACTATTTTAACCTCAACAGGTTCTTGCTTTCAGGTTCTTGCTTCTTGGTTCGTTCTTGCTCCCAACGTCTGCAGGGAGCCACCCCTCACCCCTCACCCTTCGCGCCCTGCGGAAGGTGGTGCAGTGAAGGCTCCTTGTTTGGTCCTTGGAGCCGGCCCCATCTTGGGCTGGGAAAAACGCAGCTTCATCAGTGAGGCTTATACGGTTATAAGGGTTAGTAAGGGGGTCATAGTGGTTATATAGTGGATAATAATGGTTCATAGTGGCTAGTTGGATCTGATGGTGGCTTTGAAGGGTAAATAATGGTCAATAATAAGGGATACACCAATTATATGATTGATACTAGTTATAGATAGTTATATCTGATAGGTTTGGCAAGCCATAGAGGTGCCCAAAATCATCCTCTACACAAAATAATGTTGAATATCAAAGTCAATACCTGGGGTTCCCAATTTTGAGAATACTCCCATTTGGGCTTGTCCACAAATGGCGGTAACAAATTAAAAAAAAACCATCCATTGTTTGCAACCGTGATGAATAGGGAAACTAACCAGGGGTACATCATATTTATGGACAAACCCATATGAGTTTTATCTGACAAATAATGCTAGAGATATGGTATGACCATATGGTGGTACACTAGTGTTTTCTCTGCAATCATTGTCTCATAACCAGTGTGTGACATCAGTACAAAAACCTCTGTATTTGAATCACTGGTATACTGTCTTATAATGGTTGATTTCACCTTACTACAAATGATAGTATAGGTGTAATACGAGTGGTATAACTGATTGGTTTCTGAAAACGGTGGTACCCGCAAATCATCCAATTTTAATTGTTTCCCGGGAGAAACGCTCAATTCAACTGAACTAGTGAGGTTGTTGCAAATGTTACGCTAGCTGATGGCATGACCAATGTTAGAACCAAGCAGGTTACCACAACCATCAGTTGTACTATCAGCTAGAACCATTGGATGGTATAGTGATGATAGAACTAGCGGTATAACGGTATAACTCTATGACTTCATGGTATTGTCGGTATTGTTGATAGTACCGCAAATTTATAACTAATGATGCGACTACTGACTACTGGTATAACCGCTGGATACTACAGTATTGATATAGCTACTGGTACAGTATGCTGATGATATGACTAGCGGCGTTGTAGATATCCTTTGAGCACTCATAGCATGTTGTAACTCACAAAACTGGAATCCAATTAAATTAAACTTTTGTACTCAATGGCATGACCAATGGCGCAAACTTTGGTAGGGCAGGAACTGGACATGCAGCTAATGGAATGAAACTCACTTGCGGTAGAATGTATTGTATAACTGAAAAAAGTAAGCCAGACTTGACTCCAACGTTGATGGTTAAATCACTTGCTGATTGTATACTGCTGTTGAGTATTTGACTACACTGGTTATCACTAACTGGCTGTACATTTCAATCTAAACGGTCCTCTTGCTGATTGTTGGTCCTCTTCCAGTCAGAAACCAACCAGTCATAAACACTGGTTATCACTTGCGGTTATCACTAACTGGTTATCTCCCAGTCAGAAACCAACCAGTCATCACATCCCATCCCGGCCGCGTGGCGAATGGTTGGCGGGTGACACTACACGTGGAGGTCCCGTAGCTGCGTTCACGAGATTCTGAAGAGCAGACCTGACGGCCGAACACACCAACCAGGCGCGAAAACGAAGGCTGGGGATGATGGGTAGTGATGGTTGGTAATGATTGGTGATAATGAGATTCAATGGTTGATTTAATGGTGAATAGTGATTGATTGGTTGATTTTATAGTAGTTTTTGTTGGTGATGGTTAGTAATCAGCTAAATCATTGGCGATAATAAGTTAATGGTTGATTGATCTTTTTTTTCAGCTGGTAAAAATGGTTAGTGATGGTTGCAAATGGTCAATCACTGGTCAATACCTGGTTCATCATGACTAGTCATTGGTTGACAATGATTAACTAATGAATTGGTTAATAGCTGAGAAATGGTTCCTGATGGTTACTTATGATTACTCAACTGATAAATAACTGACGATTAAGTGATCAATGATGGCTGATGATGGCTCATGATGCCATGGTTACTGATGATCAATAAGGCATGGTTCAAAAAGCTAGAGAATGGTTGATGAAAGGTGTGTTCTGTTTGATTTGTCATCGTTTGCGAATACTGAATAATTGACATAATGACGAATGCTTATGGTTGGTAATAGATACAATTGCACGGTTCCTGTTGCTTTCTGATGATTTATATTGGTGACACAACGATGGCATAACGATGCTTAATATGTTCAATGATCAAAGTTGTGCGGCCAATAAAAGGGGGTTGATAACAGCTATAACCACCAACCACAAACAGCTACGCACGAGAACAATATATAACGACAAATCATCAGGAGGTCCAAAAGTGTGTGTGTGTATATATGTAGAGAGAGAGATATGGTTAATATAGGTATTGCTATTTATGTAAATATGGAATTGTGAATCATTGATGATTATCACCGGTGAAGATCGTACTTTCAACATCAACAATCTATCAGCATCAATGACAACTAAGTCTGCATAGTCAAGTTATTGACACACCATGACACAACTACAATCAGCCAGGATTTTGGTTAATTTGGATGCTTGGATGTGCAGGTGGGGGTATAACCATGGTTATAAGTTATGAGCCCTATAAGGTAGCTTATAACCCCTAAACAACATGGTTAGGGACCACTCACTAAGTGGGGGTGTACATCCAAGTGGACAAGGCTATCATAGTGATTGTCAGGGCTTTGCCCGGGTTAGTTCATGAGCGATTGTGCTCGGCACGGATCATGTCACGTGACAGTTCCCAATGATAGAATAGCCGCCAGTTACAACGAGATGTGCATTTCTTTATAGTTTGTTTTGACATTGTAACTGGCTGGAAATATCGAAACAAACTGTAATGAAATGAAAATCTCATTGTAACTGGTGGCCAGTAAAAAATAGTAAGTGTGCATTTCTCCAACTGTAGATTCCCCTGGTGTCAGAAAATTTGACGGGAACTTGCCTAGCTGGGAAGCACAGCCTGCCACATGTTCAGCTGGTTACAACGTTCTCCATGGTGTGTCCCATGCCCCAATGGGCTGTGTCAATCTGCAACACGCTCAGAAGAGTCGCTGAATGTGGATGATAATCATTAAGCCAGAATAGAAATCATTTAGTTCTGCTCACACAAAAACAAGGTTGCTTCGCACACTTCGGACCTCCAATTCCCCTTCAGTCATCAGAAGCACCAACAAAATGCAGTTTCTGCACCCAGCTCTTTACCAACTGAACAACAGCCAGCTTTACCGCTGCCAATCAACACATTGTCAGATAAGATCCGCTCGTTGGTCATATCTTAAATATGATTGCTGTTTCTTTTTGATTGCTAACAGCACAACTCTGACCAACAAACCAAGCCAACCCAGCCCAACACGAAAGCCAATTGTTGGAATCACAGGTGGCCGGACGTTGCTTGATTGAAGGACAATCCCGAAGGCGATGGCTGAGCGGGAGCTGCTCTCAGGGGATCACGACAGCTTTCCCAACGTGACGTGAAGGGGTGAGATCTCGGGCATTGAGACCATGGGGACGGCCGCGTTTGTGCAGGTGGATTCTGGTGGTTGAATCTCCTATGCTGGGACCTCATCAATGAATTATCTCAAGTGTCTAGAGAATCCTGGAGACTCACATGGTTTCTTCCACGGTGCCATGTAAGGATGACTCGCCATGACTGTCCGGTGGACCTTGACTCCCAGTTTTGTGGTTGAAAAACGAAAAGAAAATCAACGGCCAGGTAGGCCGTGAACGGGTAAACAATTGTAGCACTGTAGTACAGTATATTGTAGTCCATTGTGGTTAAATCAATGATGGTTGAGGATGGTTGAGGGAGAATTCGACGGTGATCAATCATGGGAGATCAAGTAGTTAAACCGTCAAGACTGGAAGTACATCAATCTGAGCAAATCCAAGGAAGGTGTATCGGAATGAAGATGTTTATTTCCATCTTAAAACCATCACCGTTGCTAGTGGCTGGGGCACAGCCAATTGCCTTCGCGTGGTACGGCCTAGGCCTATGGTGGATGTTCATGTTCCAACCTTCGTATATGTCTGCACGGTTGTTTTTGGCACTGCTTGTATGCTTACTACGCTTGCTGGTTATATTTGAGATCTCGCTGGATATTTCCCATATACACAGTATATAATGTATAATTATGTCTATTGTACATGCTATACATACATTATCCTTGTTACTACCGCTTCTATCTGGTTACATCCCTGTCACTGCTCTTACACACCTGGGGGGTTCCTGGTGCCCTCCATCGACACTTCGACTTATCGGATCCCAAACCTTCGGGAGATCGGCTCACCAGTGACCTGCTGCTTCAAAAATGGTTGCTGACTGGCTATCAAGTATCCATCGTCTGACATTCATCACTGATTCATCACCTGCCCAAGGGCAGTTCAGAACATCTCGATTCTTGTTGCTTGTTGTCTTTTGATCATCGTTCTATGGTGAATTGATTACGTGACTCCTCTCCGACTGAAAGGGATGGCTGAAAGCAACAACCATCATTTACCACCATGATTTGCATGAGTAGCCAGTATCAACGATGCTGCACCTTCTTAAGCTAGTTTATCAATCATAAGAAGCCAATATGCATCAGCCGCTCCATATGAGTGCCCTTTATGAATCATTTGGTGCTTTCTCAAATTTTCTCAAAGTAGGGGGTACCCCTAAATCATCCTTTATCTTAACCGTTTATAGTCATAAACCAACCGTTTTGGGGTATGCTATGGCTTGAGAAACCGCCATATCTAGCTGGTATATCCCCTATCATGGCTGGTTATCAACCATCAAATAGCAATCAAGTCACCATTAACATTTTGGGGTGAAACTATTTCAAGCTGAAAACCAGCCATATCTAGCTGGTATATCCCCTATCATGGCTGGTTATCAACCATCAAATAGCAATCAAGTCACCATTAACATTTTGGGGTGAAACTATTTCAAGCTGCTATCAACCATATCTAGCTGGTATATCCCCTATTTCAAGAAACCCCTATTTCAAGTCCACAATTCCACTCTTCTCAGCTCGGGCTGCCCCGCAGAACGTTCGTTCCCAAACCTGGACACGGCGCGGCTTCGCGGGGCAGTCTAAGAAGCTCAGGGACCCTGGAAATGTGACAGACCTTGTCTGGTTGGTAGTGGAACCACCCATATGAAAAGTACTAGTAAACCAACCATGTGGTAATAGTAGGGAAAAGGGGAAAAAATGCTTGAAACCACCAACCAATCGTTGTTGGATTTTTGGTGGTTTAGTACTTGGTACTTTAGTAGATTTAAAGTTGGTTGTTTAGTACTTCGTTTTTTTACTAAGAATGGTCAGTAGTGGATGATTTGGGGCTCCCCTATGACTTGAGGAACACCCACTTAGCTGGTTCATAGCTGGATCGAATAAACACCTACTTGGGAGTCACGATCTCCAGGAAGCGCAAGCTAAGAATCACCAGCTTTCCAGAGGTAAACCAGCTATTCCAATGGGAGATTTCACCAAAAAATACCAGGAAGGAGCTGGGAAGCACCATTTCCGTCCATCTTCCACGTGAGGTTCGTGCAACAGGTTGGGAGTCCAACAAATGGGCGATCCAGCCATTTGTTACACTATGAGTTTAATCATCAATAGTTGGTGATTCACTCTCAAATACAGGGGGTGCTATATCTATTGATATTGCTCTCCCATTAAGCATGACAACGACAAGGAATTCAGAATGATAAAAAGATAATATCGAACACATGATTGTTGAACTGTTTCTAATTTGGTAGCCATCGCCAATCACGATCACTGATTTCAATAATCTTCAATTGATCATGATGAGCCATCATGAACCATCACCATTCATTGGAAAAATACAATAATCTAATCGCTCACCCTTTAAAAGGACAACCATGGATACTGGATACCCCTCCAAATCGCTCCCTCCAATTCGCACCTGTTGAATCGTGGGGAGTTGCCGGCCGTCTGCGCCATCATTTTCGGTTCCTGGAGAAGTCCAGCTGTCAAACTACTGCTTCGCATCTTCGGATAGAAAATGCCGGAAAAAAAGCAAGCAAAATTAGGATGTGCCTTCATGTTTTACAGCTCTTTTCCGGCATTTTCCGTTGAACTTTTTGATTTGAAGTCCGCCTTTCATGTACCGAGTATGAACTAACCAACACAGCTGGTTCATTACTGGTTGGTCAATGCCAAAATCAAATGAACCCAGTACAGGTTAAACACATCTGATATTGACCAAGCCTAGTATAGGTGAATCAGTACTGGTTGAACACTATGACTATGACATTGTATACATAAAATTACATAAGCTCTTGTCATTGTAATATCATTGAGTATTGACTTTGTAAATTAGTAGTTGGTTCATTGCTGTTATGAAGGCTATACAGGCTATTCCTCTATGTTGTATTTTTGGATAATGGCTCATCACCCAATCAACAAGCACACACACACGTGTTTCCACAGCAACTCAACCGGCAAAGTGCAATCATTTTTCCTCTAATCTTTGATGAAATAAACCGAACTCTGTGGTGATCGGGGAACCCTTGGCAGTTTGCTCCAGATCAGGATGGAGCGATCCCAATGGTTCTGCACGTGTTGGTTTCGGGGTCAAGGTCCATATTTGCATCATATGTGATTGTGCTTGCATCGGCCACCCCACGTCTTAGCTTGAAAAGCAAACACAATGATCCTGATGGGTATGACCAAAACTAGTCAAAACACTCAGCAGACTATGCTGAATCAGATGGAATTCCATCTGATTCCCCTACATCACTATGTTTGGGTAATCAGCTACGGTGACAGCTTCCTTATGAAGTTGGTTGGCTTCGGGCTTCTGCTGGATTTTGCTTTGCCTTAGGTGCCTGGCCATGCAAATGGTCTGGGATTCCCCGCGAAGTGCAAATTTTCATGGCCTCAACTCAACGCAAGCGGTGCCAGTAGGAGGAAACAGGTGGGAAGCCAGCCGCCCTCGTCCTACCATCAGCATACGAAACGTAAGCAGCAACTGTAAAGCCATCACTACCCCAAGCATCCCCAAGCTAACATTGGGGGAAATGAAGGGAAGTGTCTTTGTTGGGATCCTCACCTGCCCCTATTTTTTTCAGAGTAAACAGGAGTCTTTGGGATGCACAACTGATGAAAGGATCGCCCGCCCCAGCGGGTGGAGGAAAGCTGCTCGGCAGCTTCCCAAAAGCCTGGACGATGGCATCACCGTTCGAAGGTTAGCTTGTGTGCTTGATCATGGGTTTATGATGATCAAGTTTGGGTTAAGTTCGTAATGATGGACGTTCCTCTGATGACAAAATGCATTGTAAGTTGATCTCCAAGCCCTGTGACTCTGTACCCATGACGACCCATTTTTGACCATTCTGTTGCTAAATATAACCATAAATAATGAATTCATGATCGCTATGACAAAGCTACTGTTGGATTTTGACAGCCATGTTGGCAGACCGCCATCCTTGCCATGTAGCTTCACGAAGTTCCAGGAAACAAACCAGTGGCAACGAACCCTGAAGCGCAATTGTGCGCACCCATAAAACTGTTTGTAGCATGGCCATCGATGAACAGAATTTCAGCATAATGGGTTCATTATTCATTATGATTGGTGTTGGTTAATGGTAATTAATGCCTCATCGTGACGCTCAAGAATGTTCAATGCTGGAGAAATAGCACTTAATCAGTACTGATGGCCTTTGGATCCCTGCCAATACTTTTTCTGTTTCATCTTCACTGAGTCCCAAAAACACTCAGAATCTAAATGCGTGTGTTTGTAACCCACTCGGCTAATTCATGGTTTATTCACGATTGATGAATAATTGATGGTCAATAAAGGTTGCTCCGAATGACCATGACTAACCATGGATCATATTGTATATGGGTCATTGTTGACCACTCATGGCCCTCTTTCC